>PVHP010016877.1:0-34428 GCA_004024765.1 Zapus hudsonius | reverse complement strand
CTGTCCCCCCAGGCTCCCCCCCACAACCACCAACCCCCGTGGACATCTCAAAGGCATCCCATCAATGAGCCCAAGTGGAATCAAAATGGGCAAACCTCAAAACAAGAATATTTCACCAGCTGAGGAATGACAACAATGATGCCACTAAAGAGAGAGTGAAGGCAGGCCCAGGAAGACACGACACTAAGCCCAAATCATACTGGTACAGATCCTAAGAACTTCATGTTAGTCATGCAAGAAAAGATGGACCAGCATATTGAAAAGGTACAAAGTCAGCTCACAAGCTTGCCACCAGGTTTAATATAATAGAGGAGAACCAAATGCACTTCAGAAGAGAAATAATGGAACTAAAGGCAATACTACAAGATGAAGGTATCAAAAACAGCTTTCCAAATTAACCAAAGACATGTGCAAATATAAGAATGAATGTCAGGAAGAAATAATTAAATCAAACCTTGAACTGAAAACACATCTCAACAGGATGATATAAGCAACCCAAAAGAAGTCTCAGAAAAAAAAAAAAACATATTGAAATAATAAGATTGTTCCTAGAATCTCTCACCAACAGAATTAATCACTGGGAAAACAGAGCCTCAGACATGGAAGATAAGACAGAGAGAAATCAGAAACTTGATGAAATTCAAAAGAGCAAGTGAACAAGACTCAAGGGAAATGTGGGAAACAATAAGAAATCCTCATCTCAGGAACATGGGGATCTCAGAAGGATAAGAAAACCAGGCTAGGGGAAAAGAAAATATTTTCAGCAGAATTATTCAAGAAAAATATCCATACCTGGTAAGAGATAATCCTGTGTGTCTAACAGAGATATGCAGGACCCCAAAAAATTGGATCAAAGAAGGAACTCCCCAAGACATATCTTAATTACAATGCCAAACATTGAGGGTAAAGAGAGAGTACTAAGAGCAGCGAGAGAAAGGAAACTCATCACCAACAAAGGCAAACCCATGAGAATCACCTCAGATTTCTCCATAGAAACTTTAAAAGCCAGAAGAGCCTGGAATAAAGCATTTCTAGGCATAAAGAAGTACGGATTCCAACCTAGACTACATTACCCAGCAAATATATCTATCATAGTAGATGAAGAAATTAAAATATTCCATGAAACTAACCAGCTCTACAATTACTTGAATACAAAGCCAAACCTTCATTAGATACTACATGAGATATCCCATGTAGATGAAACAAACAACCCACCTCAGGAAAGGAACAGGGATCCAGCAAGGTAACACCAAAGAGATAACAACAACAGCTCAGATACCACCCCCCAGAGTCTCTCCAACATGGCAGGGCTTAAAGCAAACCTCACAGTTATAACTGTGAATGTAAATGGACTTAACTCTCATAAAAACACACAGGATAGCAGGGTGGATCAGAAAAATGGACCCTTCCATTTGTTTCCTTCAAGAAACACACTTCATCACTAAAGACAGTAACCTACTGAGAGTAAAAGGATGGAAAACAATTTTTCAGGCATGTGGGAATAATAAAAAAGCAGGTGTAGCTACTCTGATAACCAAAAACTAGACTTTAAACTGAAATCTATAAAAAAGGACGATGTTGGCTACTTCCTACTCTTCAAGTGAATCATACAACAAAAAGACATCACTATATTAAATATGTATGCATGTACCAAATGCAAGGGCCCCTCAGTCCATAAAGCATAAATTACTCAAAAACAAAGCAGATATAGATGCCAACACCATCATAGTAGGAGACTTTAACACTCCACTGTCATCACTAGACAGATTGTCCAAACAAAAGACAAGCAGGGAAAAAAAGTTAATAAACAGCACCATAGGCAAGCTAGGGATAACAGACGTTTACAGAACATTCCACCCCAAGGGCACAGATTATACATTTTTCTTAGCAGCATATGGAATCTTCTCCAAAATTGACCACATACTAGGACATAAGACATCCCTCAAAAAATTTAGCAAATTAATGTAATACCCTGCATCATATCATATCAGACCACACACATTAAAGCTAAAAATTAACAATGGGATAGGATCCAAAAATTTCAACAGATATTGGTGACTAAACAACTCGCTCCTGACAAGAAATTCATAATTTGCTAGAAACAAATGATAATGAGGACACAACCTATCAGAATGTGTGGGACACAATGAAGGCAGTCCTAAGGGGAAATTCATTGCACTAAATGCCTTCATAAAGAAGACAGAGAGGTCTGAAATCAACCACCTATCCTCCAACCTATGGTCATTAGAAGAGATGGAAAACTCCAACCCTAGTAGCTCCAGACACAAGGAAATAATTAAGATCAGAGCTGAGATTAATAACATGGAAATGAAGAAAACAATTAAAAAATAGACAAATCAAAGAGTTGTTTTTTTTTTGAAAAAGTCAATAAGATTGACAATCCCCTGGCCAATTTAATCAAATGAAGAACAGAGAAGGCCCAAATCAACAAAATCAGAAATCACAAGGTTGAGATAACAACAGACCCTGAAGAGATTGGAACTATCATCAGATCATATTTCAAAACCTCTACTCCACAAAATTAGAGAACCTGGAAGAAATGGATAAATTTCTAGACACCTACCAACTACCAAAGCTCAGCCAAAAGCACATAAATATACTAAACAATCCTATCACAATCACAGAGATTGAATTGATAATTAAGGACCTCCCCAAACAAAAGAGCCCAGGTCCAGAGGGTTTCTCAGCTGAATTATATTAAACCTTCATCATAAAACTGAAACCTATCTTTTTGAAGCCTATTAGGGGCATAGAAAAAGAGGGTAGCGTTCCAAACTCCTTCTTCGAAGCTAGCATTGCTCTCATTCCCAAACCTGGCAAAGATTCAACAAGCAAAGAAAACTATAGACCCATATCCCTGATGAACTTGGATGCAAAAATCCTAAACAAAGTCCTAGCAAACCAAATACAAAGCAACATCAAGACTATTATTCACCCTGACCAAGTCAGCTTCATTCCAGGGATACAGGGATTGTTCAACATATGCCAGTTGATAAATTTAATTCACCACATTAATAGACTCAATCACAAAAAACACATGGTCATCTCAATTGATGCTGAGAAGGCCTTTGACAAAATTCAACACCACTTCATTTTCAAAACCTGGAAAGAATAGGCATAGACGGCCTATACCTCAACATGACAAAGAAAATATACAGATCTCCTAAAGCACAAATCATTCTCAATGGGGAATGACATAAGTAGTTCCCACTTAATTCAGGAACAAGACAGGAATGTCCACTCTCACCACTGCTCTTTTACATACTGTTTGAAGTTCTAGCCCAAGCAATAAGACAGGAGAATATCATAAAAGGGATACAAATCTGAAAGGAAGAAATAAAACTATCCCTCTTTGCAGATGACTCCTGAAGGTGATTAATGCCTTTAGCAGAGTGGCAGGATATAAAATTAACACACAAAAATCAGTAGCCTTTCTATATAGAGAAGACAAACATTTAGAAAAAGACATCAGAGAAACTGTCTCATTCTCTATAACCTCAAATAAAATCAAATATCTTGGAATATCACTAACCAATGTAGTGAAAGTCTTATATAAGGAAAATATTGAAACACTCAAGAAGGAAATAGAGGAAGATGTGACAAGACGGAAAGATATTCCATGCTCATGTATAGGGAGAATCAACATAGTATAAATGGCAATCCTGCCAAAAGCGATCAACAGATTCAATACAATGCCAATAAAAATCCCAAACTCCTTCTTCATAGACATAGAAAAAATAATGTAAAAATTTATTTGGAAGGGTAAAAGGCCTCAAATAGCTAAAACTATTCTGAGCAAAAAAACTTACCAAGGAGGTATCACCATACCTGACTTTAAAACATACTACAAAGACATAGTAACTAAAACAGCACAGTATTGTCAGAAGAACAGACCAGAGGAATAGAATTGAAGACCTAGCCTTTAATGCAAGTAACTTCAGCTCTTTGGTCTTCAACAAGGCTGCCAACAATGTATGCTGGTCTAAAGATAGCATCTTCAACTATTAGCTCTGGACAAATTGGATAAACACATGCAAAAAAAATGAAAATAGATCCACTCCTTTCACCATGCACTAAAATCAACTTCAAATGGATCAGAGACCTCAATATTAATAATGTAACCCTAAAGACCCTGGAAGAAAAAAATAGGAAGAACCCTACTTGAGATGGGAGTAGGGAGTAACTTCCTGAGCAAATCTTCAGTAGCCCAGGAAGTACAACAGTCATTTAACCAATGGGACCTGATCAGGCTCAAAAGCTTCTGTACAGACAAAAACACCGTACTCAGAGCCAATAGACCCCCATCTGTGAATATGCTTGCTATTTCTTCCTCTGAAATGAAGACTTCACATGAAATTAGGTTTAGCTTTAAATAAATGTAGAAAATAATATAAGAATATATATAAAAAAAACCTGTTGATTACCTCCCCTAGGCTTTGGCACCTCCATTGTACAAGTGATAATAATGTCTTGGTTCTCTGATCTCTCCTGAAGGAAGTGTGTTCAGCCTACTCATGGAGAAGACTGCATTTTATATCAGTGGTCTCAGTCTTCAACTATCATTGACCAATTTCCTCTGCCAGCTTATGCAGTGCCTTCCAGCATTGCACCAACTACCATCTGCAGCTAGTTACCATTCTGGACCTTGCAGGGTCTCCTAAGTGCTGATACATGGCTCTCTGTGGTTTTGTTAGTAACAGGATTTTACCTTTAGCCTGGGGTGGGTATTCAAGAGCTTTCACAGAATCCTGTCTTGTTTTGGGGGCATCATGAATTCTCTTTGGTCCTCAGCTCAGTGAGGGAAGGAGCCAATGCCTATTACAAGGAGTTGCAGTTCTGATCCATTTTTCATAGGCTTAGACATTCTCCCCATCTATTCATGACCCTGCTTTCCAGACGATGCCCACTTCTTGCTCCAGATGTTACAATAATAAAGTAAGGATTTCATGATTTTGATTCATTATTGATCTAGCTTAATGTATAAGTCCCCCTCCCCCACCTCATTTCTTTCATCTGTTTCACAGACTCTCACTGTTCCTGATGGTGTGCTTAGAGTTTAAGGTTAACCTGGTTAGGAATCACATATGAGAGAGAATATGGGGCATTTGAATTTGAGTTCACTTAGTAGGATCTGCTGGAAGTCACTTCATTTTTCTCTACATTTCATTATGTCATTTTTATTTTCTACTGAGAAGAATTCCATTGTGTAAATATATCACAACTTTGATATCCATTTGTCCTGATTCCATTTTGGGTGATTCCAATTCTAGGCTATTATGAATTGAGATGTTATAGGCATGGTTTCACAGAGTCTCTGTGCTGAGGAGTGACATCTCTTGGGTAGATTCCTAGTATAGGGATAGCTGGGCCCATTGGTAGCTCTATGTACATTCTGTTTAGGGGTCTCCACACTGCTTTCCATAGTGGTTGTACATGCTTGCAATCCCACCAGCAGTAAATGAGGGACCCTTTTCCTTTGCATCCTCACCAGCAATTATTATTGTTGGATTTCTTTATAATTGCCATTTTGACTGGAGTGAGGTGGAATTTCATTGCAGTTTTGATTTGCATTTCACTGATGCTTAAGCATGTAAAGCACTTTCTTAAGTTAGCCATTGTGTTTCCTCCTCTGTGAATTCTGTGTTGAGATCAATGCCCCATATTGTGAGGGTCTATTTGATCTATTTATATTTTACTTTTTGAATTCTTTGTAAGTTCTAGAAATTAGACCTCTGTCTGTGTTATAGCTGGCTAAAATCATCTCCATTTTTGATGGTGGGCTATTGGTTCTGAGTATGTTTTTTTCTGTACAGAAGCTTTTGAGCTTGATGAGGTCGCATTTGATAAGTGATTGTTGCACTTCCAGGGCTAAAATCATATTTTACAATCTTCTTTTGATTTACAATGATTCTCTTTTTATTGCATGTAAAATAGTCAAGAAAACAAACAGTTCAAATTTCAATTGCGTATGAGTTTGACATCTTTCAAAGTCACATAACAAACCATTATGTGTGCAATGTTGGCAGGGATTGGCAGTACATTTTGTAAGTATGAAACAAATCAGCAGTTCCATATTTTTTTTAGTTGTAAAAGGTCTTATTAAAAATAAGGATGTGACTGAAGGAGAAAAAACGTTTTTCACAAAAGCCATTAGAAAGCAATACTCTTTTTTTCTCTCTTGAAGTTTATGTTTGTGAATTAAATGCGCTTGTGAAATCTCATTACAAGCAGGTTAAATGTTATGTTTTCTATTTTATGGGTAACGCTGCCTGCTTCACTGATTGTTTCTGGAACCTCTTAAAAGGACAATGAATTATAAAATATCTGTAAACCAAAATTGTCAAACACATGTGACTATTGTAAAAACTATTTTATTATTAAAATAACACTAACTTTTGTCAGAAATTTATGCTGAATACAAAGTAAAATACAGACTATGTTCACTGAGTCCATTCTATACATTTTATGGATATCTTTATTATTTATAATGAGATACATTGCATGAGCAAAACTTATAATGGTACCCCATTTTCCTCTTCCCTGTCCTCGATCCACTGGGTGTCCTCCTCATTTGGGCATACTAGATCAGTCCATGGAGTATGGGTCTATGAATTGTACAAGAGGTAGCCATTTTTCCTCCCCTCTTTGTGTGTTGTTGCTGAGGGGGGCGATGTTTCTGGATATTCTCTCCCACCATGGCTCTAACATTCTTTCTGCCCCCTCTTCTGCTCAGTTCCCTGAGTCATGGTGGGTGAGTTTTAAGTCTGCTTTATTGTTGAGATTTTAAATGTCTCTGGACTTCTGCTTTGGGTTGTGTTGGATATCTTTGCTTTTTGTTTCTGTGACCAATCCTGGGTTATCTGACTTGCTGTGGTGGTAGGTCTCTTGTTTACCTTGCCACTAGCTCATAGGTTTTCTTTGGGCCTACATGATAGGCCAAGGGTGGTTCATCGCTTGCTGGGACATCAGCCATCATCCTGTGGCTTATTGGAGGAGTTGGATTGTCCATGGGTCTCTCACTGCCTTCTGAAAAATACAAACAGAATCTCCATTGGAGAGTGAGGTCAGTGTAGGTTAAAAGAAACACATATTGTTAAATTGGCAAGTTTTCATTCGGTGCAGCCTTTCTGTAAGTTACTGGTAATGGGAATTTCCCCTTGGTGCCTAGGTTTTTGGTCCCCATGTGATTTTGCCCTGGATTCCAATTTCAGTTTAGGGTTCCTTGTCACTGAGTGGAACTCTTAGCCAATTTGAAAGCCTAGGTTTTGTCACCACTATTGCACAGGTGATCACTTCTTGACTTGCTCATCTCTACCATAAAGCATTATCCTGACATCAGTCTGAATTGTAACAGAAGTTTCTTTCTCCAAATGTCATTGATCAGTTTCCCCTGGCAGCTTATATAGCATTTACAAGCACTACACATGCTACCATCTGGTAGCTGGTTACCATTATGGATCTCACAGGGACTCTTGATGTTAAGAGGCAACTTTATGTGTTTTCTTCAGCAATAGGGTCTTACTTTTGGACAGATGCAGGTATTTAAGTACTTTGATAGAAGCCTGTCTTGTTTTGGGGACCTCATGGGTCTCTTTGAACAAAAGCTCAGTGCAGTATGGAACCCATGACTGGGACAGAGAGTTGCTGGTCTGATCAATTTTTCATGGGGTTAGGCTTCCTGCCATTCTGTTCTTGACCCCTATTACCAGCTGATGCCCACATCTTCCTTGAGTGCTTACTGTATGAAAGTAAGGATTTTATGGTTTGATTCATTATTGGTTTAGCTTATTGTATATGTCCTGCACCCTCTCATCCCCCCCCAATTAATTCCATCCACTTTTACAGTTTCTCAATTCACCTGTCAGATTTGCTTAGACTTTAAGCTTAACCTGGTTAGAAATCACATATGAGGGAGAATATTTGGTATTTGTATTTCTGTTCTTTTGTGAGTTTGCTTAATATGACATGTTCCAAGTTCATCCACTTTTTAAATTTCATCATGTCACTTTTCCATTCAGCTTAGCAGAATTCCATTGTGTAAATTTACCACAACTTTGATAACCATTTGTAAAGAGTTGGGCATTTGGGTTGATCCCAATTCTTAGCTATTATGAATTGAGCTGCAATAAACATGGATGAGCAAATGTCTCTGAGCTGAGGTGTGAAATCTCAAGGATAGATGCCTAGTAGAGGGATAGCTGTGCCCATTGGTAGCTCTATATCCATTGTACTCAGGAGTCTTCACAATATTTCCCATAGTGGTTGTACAAGTTTGCAATCCCACCAGCAGTGAATGAGGGTTCCTTTTTCTGGCATCCTCACCAGCGTTTATTGTTGGATTTTTTTTTAATAATTGCCATTCTGACTGCAGTAAGTTTGAATCTCTTTGTAGTTATGATTTGCATTTCCCTGAAGATTAAGGATGATGAACATTTTCTTAAATGAGAATTGGCCATTTGTGTTGAGATCAGTACCCCATTTTGTGAGAGGGCTGTTTGATTTTTTAAAAATAATTTTCTTGAGTTCTTTTAAGTTTTTTTATTTAATTTCTAGATATTAGACCTCTGTCTGTGTTATATCTGGCAAAAATTATCTCCCAGTTTGATGGTGGTATATTGACTCTGAGTATGGTATGTTTTTCTGTACAGAAGCTTTTAAGCATGATGAGTTCCCATTGGATAAGTGATCATTTTGCTTCCTGGGGTACTGGAGGTTTGTTTAGGAAGTTTTTCTCTACTCCTATCTCATGGAGAGTTCCTCCTATTTTTTCTTCCAGTGATTTTAGAGCTTCAGGTCTTATGATGAGGTTTCTGCTCCATTTGGATTTGATTTTGTGCATGGTGTGAGGAGATTTTTATATGACTGATTTCATTGTTAATAAATCAATAAAACAACTCATAACCACATTAGTATTAATTTCATCTATTTAAAGTAAATATGAACATTTGTGAATATTAATGCTATTTTAATATACTGAACACAAAAACAATGTCTAGATAATAAAAAAGAAATTATCATCTTTTAAACGTCTAAATAGCTTTTTAATTCTTCCCTCTTTAAAAATGTATCCCTTAGGCAATTAATGACTATTTTCTGTCATCAAAGGTTAGTTTGCTCTTACCAACTTTGGATGTCTGTCTGTGTTTTTTTCCAGCATGATGACTTTCAGATTCATTCATGTTGTAGGATGGGTCAATATTTTGCCCTAACAATTTATTTATCCACATATGGTTGAGAATGTTATTTCTCATTGTGGCTACTAGAGACTCCTATGCTATATTTTCTTGTGGAGCTCTGAATGAATGTCTATGACCACTACTTAAAGAACAGATGATGAACACAAGAAATATTTCTACAAATCAATAGAGAAAAAGTGAGTTTATTTGGCACTGACAAAGCAAAAGTGAGGAATTTTTATGAGAGTTTGGTTGCTTCAAAGATAGCTTCATTAATACATGGCCACCGAATCATAAATAACCACTCACAAAAGTTTAATTCCTGGAGATCCACTCCCAAATTCCAGATGGGTACACTTTCAAAGACAGTTACCATTTATATTCTTAGCTAGTGGGTTTATGAACCATGTAAATTTCAACAACCTTATGAAATTTGTGTGATGTGCAGTTCCTGAGCCTTATAAATTACATTCATGTTCCAAGTCTCAAATTGCCTACCTCTAGAGAAGAATAATTGTTTAAATTCAGAAAATATTTTTATACAATAGCAACAGAACCAATAGCCATATTGCACATCTAATTAGTCCTGTATTTCAATGTTTCCTGTAGTACCTCACCACATTGGCATGAGATATATCAGGAATTCTTTCAGGCCTCACATGAGCTTTAGGGATATCTACACATGCTACTTTCCTTATACTAGGTAGTTGATTTTACAGTATTGATTTAAGATTTAGAGGGAATTAATTGTAGGTATTCTTATTTTGGCAATTTTCTTATATGGATGACTGGCCTATGGGCTCCAGCCACTTTTCTTTCTTCAAACAATAGCAGAAGGGACTGCTGGCTCTAATTCATTCATCTTCTACTGCTGGTGTTTAAATCTCCATGTCACACAGTAGTGGAATTTCAAAATGTACTTATTTATTTATCTAATGGATCTCTTTTGTATATTGAAAGGGCAGAGAATCTTATCACATACTCATGTGCTCAAAAATTTTTGTATGTTGGTTGTAGAAAATGTGTAAATTTGTATAATTTGTATTCTTTTATTCTTAACATGGGTAGATACAAGGTAAGAAAGTAAAAATATCCTGTTTCACCATCGCTGATTACATATTTGTTCTTTCTTTTGTTGTATCTCTTTCCCATTTGAAAGGCAGTCTCTCATCCCAACATCTTTAAACTCATTTGAACACACACTGTCTTGATTTGTTTTATGGAGTGTATTTAATTCCATATGCCACCATGCTCTGAAGGGATTTTTTTGATAAAGATGACTGTGTTATGGTTCTACTTTCTTATTGTTTATAACTAAATTTTAGAGACTAACATTTATGATTAAATACTAAGTTATGAGAATGTTATAATGCCATAAGAGCAGAAAGATACTGTTTTAAATTCTCATGGAATATCTGCCTCAAAGACTCTGATTTTAAAAGAGATTAAGAGCCAGGTACCTCCCATTGTAGGCAATTTAGTCAGGATCAAAGGACATAAAGGAGATAAAGGAGGGATAAACTATTGATCTTTCTGGATATCTGACACTAATCAAGAAGCGGTTGATCATCTGCCTTTGCCCATTGTTCTCATTTTTTGAGGCTACAACTTCCTTAGAATTTTGGCAGGATGTCCAATTATTAATCTCCTCAGAACTTTTGGAGGCTTCTCTTGACTCTGCACCAACTCACTTTACCTCTGTACCAATCACAGAACCTGGACATGTATATGTAGTCCTATTACAATATGTACCTGTCCATCACTGTGATGCTTAAGTTTTGTTGTCAACTTGATCTTTTAAACTATTTTTGGTGGATTTCTGATGTTGTTCACAGGAAGGCAACACTCTCAGTAGGAGGCATGATGTAAAGAAACTTAAAAATACAAAGCATACTCTCCATCAGAGATTGAGGTGTTTTGAAATTGGAGTTGATATGGGGTTTTTGTTAAATATAGAAAAATATTATTGTTTTAATTCATTAATGATTTTCATGTTATCCTAATTTTTATCAAGCTTAGTAATTTCTGTAATTCCCATGATGTTTCATCAGAAATAACTGTTTTACTCCATAAATGTGGCTTTTTAGGGAAGCAAGCCTCTAGAGCCTTCAAAGACGACTGTAAGGCTGGCTGAACATCCGGTACAGCAGGAAACATTTTGAGTAGTGCTGAAGATGGCAGGATAGACATGTGACTTCCACTCTTTAGATCCACTCTCCTTTTAGATTCCTTTATTCTCGGTGGCCCAGTAGCTGTCATGGACACTGAAACTGATTTCTTTCCTTTCTGATCATCTCCACACAAGCACTGTGTTTCTTTCTTCAAAGCAGGACATGGTGCCATCAAATGGGCAAGTCTAGCACTGTCAGGCTGGAGGAGGCTGGCTTCAAAAGTTATAAAAGTAATGCCCGTTCTGCACACATTTCTCATGGGACTAGCTGGGGTTGTTCTATTCTGTCACATAATAGACCTCTGCTCTTTTTCTCTGCCACTCTTGGAAAATTGAGTCAAAAGTTCCCCCTGGGATATCTGCTCTATTTGTAGTCATTGCATTTTATCTCTCAAGACTCCTCCACAGCTAGGGGTTTTTAGTTAGAAGGTTCTCCATAGCTGCTATGTGTGTGTTTGTGCGCAGATTATTGAGAATGAAAGCTAAAGCTATGTATAAGAAGTGGGAAGAAAGTTCTCCGTCACCAGATAACTTGACTCATAACAACAGTATAATCATCAAATATGTGTTAAGTCATGAATCAAAGACAGTGCTCTTCTAAGGGAGGGAGGAATAATTAACAGCTTCTTCCATTCTCAGAGGTCATGTGTCTCAATTTCCTCTAATGTTACTAGCCTTAGCATTCATATTAAGACAATAAGTTGTGGTATACTAGATATTTTAAATTTATTTAATTGTGTATTTTAAATGTTTTTAAATGAGGAAGCCAAATATAAATGCAATATGAGAGCACAATAAAAGATGATTAGTAAATGGCAACCAACAAAAGAAAACTTTACTTTCATAGCTTTAAGGCCATTATACACATAATTTCTTTCATCACTGAAGAAAATGGAAATTCTATTTTGTCAAATCATTAAGCATTCACTTAAATTTCATCAAACAGGTATAGCAGTAGTTCATGAGTTTTTTGATGATAAGTATTTAGTACTATAACATCCTTTTGAATACTAAAATTTCACTCTATATCTTTGTAGGAATATTTAAAAAATAAAATAGTTAACAGCATCTGAGGAAGGCAAAACTTATATCCCTAAGTAAAACATCCTTACTCAAAATTTTGACTTATATTTTCATTCATCAAAATATTCCCACAAAAGAATCACTAAATATTTTCTCTGTATTAAGCAATGTCATAGCTATTGAGGAAATGAAAAAAAGCTATTTTATGTTTCCATGAAATGAACATTCTAGTTGTGTAGTACAAAAAGACAAACAGGTTGAGATGTATTAATGAAAAAAAAAGATACCCTATTTATGAGAAGTAGAGATAAACGTCTTCAAGGAAACTGAATGATGGCAGGGTTTCTAATCTCATTATGTACTCAGAGAACCACCAGCTAGGTGACATCAAAATTATGTGCTTGATGGAAGGGGAACAGGGACCCATGAGGATATATTTCTGGGGAAAATAAATTCTCCAGAGAAGCAAACAGTTGATATGAAAACAACCTGATTGGGGATGTGCATTATATTTAAAAATGATGAAGATTTTCTCACAATTGGGGAAACTTGGAGCAGATGAGAGGTGCCAAATGAAGTGAGAAATGAGAGATGTCACGAGAACTCAGTGAATCCTTGTAGGTTAATATAAGGGTTTGCACTCTGAATGCAAATGCATGATGCCATTTGCCTTGCATTAACAAACAAATAAAACACCAGATGGAATTACTACCTAGTCTCATGTATTTCAACTGTCCCTACAGTTAATTTTTGCATTGGGTTAGAGAATTATAGACAAAGGAAATTTATATAATACCTATATACATAATATGCAAATGCATATGCACATGGATATATATATATATAGTAATATATATATATATATGACTGTGTATGTGCATATATGTATATAAGTATTGTACACACATACACCCACATATATTTGAGATCATATCCGATGTACAACTTCCTGAAAATTAGCTAGACATAATAGAGAGAGAATTGGCTTGTTCAATAGTAAGGGAAGTCTACCATGAAAAGATTAGAAACATGCTGGAGCCCTATGGCTGGAGCTTGGATTCCAAAAAAAAAAAGTTAAGTCTTCACCTGTTTGGTGGCTCTCTCACCTTGGTGAAAGTTATCTTAATGAACCAGAGGTCTTTTGTTAAGGTGAATAAACACACCTAGCACAGGAGTTATGGATACTAGAAAAATTTCCAGGGAAGGAGTTTAGTGCCACTATTGCACAGATGAGCACTTCTTGACTTGCTGGTCTCTTGCATACAGCTGTGTGTTCAGCATTCTTGTGACAAATGTATATATTGTATATCAGTGGTCTCTGCTTTCTCCAAATATCATTGACCAACTTCCCCTGGTGGCTCATGTAACACCTTCCAGCACTACACATGCTACCATCTGGGAACTGGTTACCATTCTGGATCTAGCAGGGTCTCTTGGTGTTGTTGGTTTCTTCAGCAATAGGGTCTTACCTTTAGCCTGGGACATGTATTCAAGAGCTTTTACAGAAGCTTGTCTTGTTTTGGGGACCTCATGAGTCTTTTTGATCAACAGCTCAGTGTGGGAAGTAAACAATGCCTGGGACAGGTAGTTGCAGGCCTGAGGAATTTTTCTTGGGGTTAGGCTTCCTCCCATTCCATTCATGGCCCCTCTTATCAGGCGATGATCACAGTTTCCTCGGGAGCTCACTGTATGAAAGTAAGGATTTTATGGTATCATTCATTATTGGTTTATTTTATTATATAAATCTCTCCACCCTCCCATTCATTTCCCCCTCAATAATGTCCATCCTCATTTACAGTCTCTCAAATCACCTGTCAGATTTTCTTAGAGTTTAAGTTTATCCTGGCTAGAAACTGCATATGAGGGAGAATATGTGGCATTTGACTCTGTTCTTGTGTGAGTTTGCTAAGTATGATCTGCTCCAAGTCTTTCTGCTTTTCTTTAAATTTCATTATGTCATTTTTCCTTTTAGCTAAGCAGAGTTCCATTATGTAAATGTACCTCAACTTTGATAACCATTTCTCCAGTGATGGGCATTTGGATTGATTCCAATTCTTAGCTATTATGAATTGAGCTGCAATAAACATGGTTGAGCAAATGTCTCTGTGCTGAGGCATTAAATCAGGAGCGTACATGCCTAGTAGAGGGACAGCTGGGTCTGTTGGTAGCTCTATATTCATTGTATTCAGGAGTCTCCTCACTGCTTTCCATAGTGGTTGTACAAGTTTGCAGTCCCACCAGAAGTGAATGAGGGTTCATTTATTTTTCCCACATATTCGCCAGCAACTATTCTTATTGGATTTTTTAAATGATTGCCATTCTGACTGGAGTAAGGTGTAATCTCATTGTAGTTTTGACTTGCATTTCCCTGATCATTAAGGATGATGCACACTTCCTTAAGTGAGAATTGGCCATTTGTGTTTCCTCAATAATTGCTCCATTTTGTGAGAGAGCAGTATGATTTTTTTATTATTTATTTATTTTTTAGTTCTTTGTAAGTTCTAGATCATTTTTCAGTCAGAAGGAATGTGTGTATCCTTTGTGAGAAAACAATTCATCAGAAAAAATAAATGTATTTTATGCAAAGGTCTTACTACAATGCCTGGGATGGATGATATCAATATTGCCTTAAATGATTAATTACCAAGTTTTGTAGCAACTTGATAAAATACAAATGGAACTGACACATTTAAAGATTCTTCCTATTCTGATTTTGAGTTGTAAATAGAATTTTCATTAATTTGGACAACAAAACATTCAAAATGTATTTTTAATTTTTTGAAAGCAAAACATTAAAATATGCAAGCTATGACTTGGGATCAATATTTTATCCTTCATTTGCCTCAATGTTCACTTAATCTAAAAATTTTAAAATATGTGAAAAACCATGACTCAAACTTTTAACCTATTCATTTTATTCCTTTTTCAAATATCTGTGATGATAATTAATGTCTTAGGAGTTTTCTATCCCCATAATGGTAAATTGTGTTTCATTAAATGAGGTGTTTTTAAATAAGACTTACTTTATTAATAGCCTCTTTGGTGCCCTGTTCATTATCTTAGCCACTTCTTTTTAATTATTTTTATTAGATGTTAAGTCTAACTAACATATATATGCACATGTATTTACTTTACATGTATATGCAAATTTATGGTGTTAAACTATAAGCTAGCCACATGGCAAAACAAAAATATAAACAAAAGCAAACAAACAAAAATACAGATTGCCTTAAATAGGAGCACAACTTTTTAGACTATATGGTACATTTTATCATGTTATTTTTGAAGACACTTTGCCAACATTAGATCTTGATTTCATTTGAATTAATTTGTGCATCTAAATTTTCTTACTGTCAACAAGATTTGAACCATTCTCCAGTAGGTAGAATTTACCATCCCTAGTGGTTACCCATAAATAAAGTATGAAAAGTAAACTCTAAACTTTTACTGAAGATGATGCTGTTGCTAGTTTAAAATAACAAAATTAATTTGGGTAGCTCATGTCTTCCTTTGATATATTAGCCATGCTGTTGGTGTTAGCAAAATGCAGGGCATTGGGGCAAGAAATGCTTAAGCAAATCTTACCTGAAAAGTTAGTTCCAGTTCATTGACAGGGTACCTATTTTCTGTATGAATGAATACAGCAGAGCCGGCTGCCTAATTATATAGGCAAAAGCAAATCAAACAAATTGGATATGGATATTGATGTGATCTCCTTTTACAGGCTCATGTTTATAACCAGTTTCAACTCTATTCACTTACCCATTAGGCAATTTACCGGGAAAACTAATTTTGCCAGTGTTTCTATAAACCAAGCATATTTTCACAATATCACTCCATCTGAAATAATAGGAGCCAATAAAAAATAAACGGACATATACTTTACATGAGAACTAAAGTAGTTTCATATTTTAAATTAAAAATACTGAGGAATAGGGAATTAAACAACTGTTGAGTGTATTACTTGAAATGTGTGTGTGTGCCACAAACTCAACCTTTCTTATGCAAATGGAATGAATAAATAAGTAGAATAACAGAAGGTAACAAACAGGATACCAAGGCAACCACTGGCAGATTACTACAGATCTCATTTCTTAGCATTTTCCAAAATGTTTGCATCTGTGTTAATATCATGAAGTCGTGGAACAAGGCAACTGTTCCACAGTGGCTCATAGAGTGAATAACGAAGAGTCAGTTTTTTTTTGGCTTACATCCCAATTATTTATTTTTCTGCAAGAGAATAAATACGACACAGACCTTCATCAAATGCCTCGTTCCTCATCTGCAGATGTCTGGTAATGTGGTTCACAGCAAAAACTGGAGAAGTACAAGAAGGTAAAAGCAACTGCTAAGTTCGGGGTGGCGTAAGAAACCATTAATAAGTTTCACTATTTTATTCCTGTGTAGGATATTCATACATTGAAATAATTATCAGTCACTTTTATTCATTTCCTTATAAAGTATTAAATTCTGCATTGACATAAAAGAATGAGCCATGTAGTTATCATGACATTCACCACGCACCATGCCCACATCCTTCTTGTTCTTTCTGAATTTATTACAGTTGAAACCATTTCTTAAAGTTAAAACCTAAATATGTAAATTAAGCATCTTAGACAAATATTAAATGAATCTGTGTAAGTATTGTGTGAATTGCTCAGTAAAATAAAACATGACTGGTTCGCACTCTCATTTAAAAAGCAGAAAAGGAAGCAGCACATGCAATATGAACAAAGCTTATTTGGTCCATGTAGTTTCAAGTCATGTCATAACACACTTGGTAATGTGACTGATAGGGATTAGGAGTGGTAGCACTCCTGTTTTGGAGGCATCTGGATAGGGTTCCAGGCCAAAAGAAACTATTTCTCGATGGCCTGACAGAGACTATTAGCACAGTGATTTTAATATAAACGCAGAAAGCAGAGTCTGGTAGCTAAAATCCAAAAAGCCCTAACAAATGGTCAAAAACCTTGATTTAGCCTGACTCACCAGAAAGCCAGCTGCCCCACTTTCAAAGTAAACCATTTTTAGTCTAACTCAGCAGCCTGTCAGGAGCCCTTTGCATACATTCAAAGTAACCAATCCAATCCACCCTGACCTGGAGCCTAATTTCCATCCCCAAGGATATCAGTTCATCAGACTATCAGAAACCTTCACATATACTCAAAGTTAACCGTCCAGCCTACCATGACTTGGGAATTCACTTACATCCTAAAGGCTTTAAAAATGGTGGATTCAAGTGATAATGTTGCTACCCATTTGGGACTCTGCCCAGTCTACTTTCAGTTTCTGCCATACTTTAACTCTCCTTTCTAATACACTCTTGTTTATCTAACCTTTCAGCCTTGTGTGCACTCCTCGTTATTCAGGGGTCATAAGAAAATGAACTCAAGAGTCACTGGCTTGGGGTCTGGTGCTCTGACTCCTAAGCATTGCCAGTCCAGAGTTGAGAAAGGATCCATCGCTCTCAAAACACACAACACACATATTTATACTCATTTTCTTAGTGTAGTATACTGTGTAATCACAAGACCCCTCAGCAACAATACACAAAGGGGGGAAGGGAAAAAAAGAGAGAAAAACTGGCCACCTCTGGTGCAGTTCATAACCCCCTAACCTATAGACAGATCCAGTATGTTCACCGAGGAACTACCCCAGTGGGTAGGGGACAGAGAGGAGGGAAATGGGGACACATTCACAAGATTTGCTCAATCAATATATATACATATTAATAATAAAGATATTAAAAAAATAAAATTCATTGATACAAAATTGCTGACAAATTAGTATAACATTTTTTTCTTAGAAAGATAAAAAACTTGCAACTCAGTAACTTCAATTTTCCTCTAATAACTTTTAGTTTTACAATTTGCAAAATTAACCTCTTAGGTTTTATATATACTTAATTATTTTTTTCATTTTCATAGATATCTACATATGTAGTCTCAGAGTAGCCTTAAATTAATGTTTATCAAATTATGCAGTGTATCCAGTATAGGATCCAGTATATGACTATTCAATAACATTGTTTTATTGGAAAACAACAGAAATATTACTGATGTTTCAACTTTTGCTTTTCTATAGTTTATAGAAAACTAGCCACCTCAAATGAATTCCAGATAAATGTGCCCTTTTGTGCATCTGGCTTTTATATGGACACTGGGGAATCAAACTAGGGTTCTTCTGTGTTGCAGGTAAACACCTTAACCACTAAGCCATCTGTTCAGCCCTATTTACATATATTTCTATCAAATACCTTTATTATCAGTAATTAGGTACATTGTATGAGCAAATCTTGTGATGGTACCCCCATTTCCTTCCTCCCTATCCCCAACCCCCTGTGGTTGCCCTTCTCAGTGGGCATACTGGATCAGTCAGTCAGGTAGGGAATTATGAATTGCATGAGAGGTAGCCAGTTTTTTTTTCCCCTTACTGTGTTGAAGTTAAAAAAAAATCAACCTAGTCAGTTATGTTAACACATACCTTTAATCCCAGCACTCTGAAAGCGAAGAGGAGGATCACCATCAGTTCAAGCCCTCACTGAGTGAAAATAATGAATTCCAGGTCTGCATGGGCTAGAGTAAGACCCTACCTCAAAAAAATGCTAAACAATCAAGAACACACACACACACACAAAAAAAAAAAAAAACAAAAAAAAAAACAACAACAACAACCTATTGGCTCAGTAAATTTAAGGATTTAAAAAGAACGCATAAATTAAGTCTTTTAATAACCTAGATGCATGGGAATTGCATGTGATAGTGAATGACACATTTTATGGTCATTAAGTTTTTCTTTTTATAAATTTACATTTTCTCCTAACATATTCAGTGGAAGCCTATTAGATATATTCTTCACATGCTGTATCAGTTCTTTCCACAATGATTATTTTAAAGAGATTATTAAATATTAGTACTATTCAGTATAGGTATCTAAATAATGAAGTAATTAACAAATATGTGATATTAACACATATAGTCATATATTTGTATATTTTGTCTTTTTCATAATATTCATTTCATAATGAACTTAAGAAACAGAAAATGGACTGCAAACAAAATTTTAGGATGAATATATAAAGGTATTTGCTTCCTAAAATCAAATTTATTAAAACTGATGAAGAAGTAAGACTTCATCAAATACTATTGTTTGGATTAAGCCAATATTCTGATAAGAAATATTTCACCATATGAAAAGAAAGTATTGTTTTCACTAATTTTTATGTTTATGCTCAAGACTTTTTCTTGTGGAAAATATAAATTGCTCAACATTAAATTTGAAACAGCTCAAATCAAGTGGTCCAAAGGAATTCATAGCCCACAAAATATGTTATTATTACTGCTTACATAAGTGTGTGAAACTAAACGTTTATCTTTATTCGCACAATATATACAACATTTGAGAAAAGTAGCATCTACATACCATCCATTAGTTGGCACAACTAAGATTTTTGAAACATAATTTCCCACTGTAAATGTGTATGAGTTTTTCTACGTAAACAAACGGAAGATCAGGGCTTAGAGGACTGCTAGACATGCTTCCTTAGTTTTGTGGATGTTTCAAAGACTGGAGCTTTGATTGCCACTGCAGAGCGGGGAAGATTTATCTGTACAGTCAATTAGTGACATACTGAACATGAAAGTAAAATATCACCATGTCCTTTTGCCAATCAGATTAATAAGGAGGTAATTTTTCCCATAAATCCTAACAACAGATATCATATTTAAAATCAGATTTAATGCAATATTTAGCAATCATGACTTTTAGCGCTCTGCCTCACCTCTTTCAGAAATGCACAAAATAAAACATTCCAAGGGCTCAGTTCCCAAAACCTCAATAATTCTTTAGAATACAGAGGGACTTAGATAAACCAGGAGTTTTAGAGGTCATAGAAGTATCTCTTGTCAAACACTGGTTTCTCTATGAGAATAAGCAAAAGGAAATTTATGGACACTGGGGTTTGCATCAGAAGAGGAGTCACGAGCATGCGTTTTACAGTTAGTATGCGGTTCCACATGTGGGCCCTATGTGGTCTTGAAAAAACAAATTTCATTCTTTATTCTATACATGTGCCTTGAGCTCGGTACTCCTGAGCACGGCTTTATGAGTGATAGCATCAGGAGTCTTTAGAGAAATGGCAAATATTCTCCAATGCTAAATAAACAAATTTGCCTTTTAATTGCACTTATATTTTGAATAAGGAGACAACTTATACTATACAATCAAATAGTTTAGTTTTCTTTTCTTATTTGCAACTTTTAGGGGAAAAGGAAATTTCTTTGTACTTCTGTGCAATGTTTCAAAAATTTTAACACTTCATCCTTGATTTGTGTCAGCTGAACAGCATACTGTAATTAAAATCAGGGAATTATTATTTCTCTTATTGGAAATGGCAAGAAGGTAAGTGATTCTTGGTTCATCTTTGTACTAATTGTCATTAGATCTGCCTACTTTTCCTTTCCCACAAAAGGGTAAGAGGGCAATAGATTCCTTAAAGTCCTGGTAATGAGTGCATTATACATATAATACTATAATCTAGCATTGGTGTTTTTTTTTCTTTTTACAAAATACATTCTCAAGAAGGAGAAATGTGAACAAATGTTGTCAAAAGAAAAGCTTTATAAAATAAAATCTACAAAATAATACATATGCCATTCTTGATATGGGATCCTGCTATGTTGCCTAACTTGGCTTCAAACTTCTGGATTTCAGATTTCTTTCTATGTCATCCTTCCAAGAGTTATCAACTACAGGGGTATGTATCTCTAACCCAATCTCTTTTGAGTTTTTGAGTTTCTGTGTATTATCTATAGGTCGGACTACTCTATAACTTATTATCCTTCTCCTTCAGCCTCCCAAGTGCCGGCTGCACAGGTATACACCACTATGCCAGCCCCTTTCCTTTCTAAGGAAGATCTAAACTAGAATCCCTATTTATATGAAACAGTTCTCATGGGATCATAGTTAAACCTGAACTAGTCATATCTTTGTATTAAAAAACATGTTCCTAGGGCTGGAGAGATGGCTGAGCTGTTAAGTTTCTTGCCTCCAGTGCCCAAGAACCCAGGTTCAATTCCACAGTACTGGCATAAACCAGATGCACAAAGTGGTGCATGCTTTTAGAGTCGGTCTGCAGTGGCTAGAGGCCCTGGTATGCAATTCTCTCTCTCTCTCTCTCTCTCTCTCTCTCTCTCTCTCTCTCTCTCTCTCTCTCTCTCTCTCTCTCTCTCTCTCCTGTATCTCTCTGCTTGCAAATAAATAAAATATTTTAAAAATATGTTCCTAGTATTTGGTTGTGCTTGGATCTCTCAATTGAGTAGATTTTGCCATGAGGGTGAAAATTCTTTATTTCTTCAATCACCACTCTGATTAATTTTCAATGTACTAAATAGAACCATCCACTAAATTATAAAATGTATGTGGTTTCTCTGCTCCTAACTCCCTAATGATCCCATGTCACAAAAATAACCAGCACCCCACACCCTTTTTCAGGGCTCTGGGACTCAGGGTTACTCACTCTGCTCATCACATCTTAGATGCCCTGCCCTCTCTCTTTCTTATCTACCGTCTCCTCTTGAATGAACAGGGTCATCCTTTCTGTGTGGAAATCCTCTCCCCCTTGCCTTCTCATGGTCCACACCTTTTCTCGTTTTACTGTGTTTCAATGATTCTTTTTTAACCCATCTTCCTGATGATGAAGTTGAAAAGTAATGCTTCAGAAACCCCCTTAGACCCTCTCTATGGCTGATGCTGCTTGATCTCCTGGGTCTTGACAAGCTCTTTTCCTTCCATTGCGCTCATGATTCAACATTCTGTACAACTTCATCAAGTACTACACCCACTGTTCATTCATTATGTGGCTCAGTCCATCCGTAGAGTTTAAGGTCCGTAAGTGTACCCAGTTATTGCTTTAAAGTTACATGCCAAGTATCCAGAA
The DNA here is from genome assembly GCA_004024765.1 of Zapus hudsonius. Lineage (NCBI taxonomy): Eukaryota > Metazoa > Chordata > Mammalia > Rodentia > Dipodidae > Zapus > Zapus hudsonius. The sequence goes on along the minus strand of PVHP010016877.1, from coordinate 12,101 downwards.
CTGAATCTTGTATATGATAGATACCCCATAAATTCATTCATTCCCCAACTTGTACTGAGCCAAATGTTTCAGCTATTCTAGTGAGCAAAATAAGACAGTTCTCAGTTTTAATCGTCTTTGCCTTCTAAGTAAGGAAGGTAATAAATATGGTGGAATAGTTTATATGTGTGTTTTTAGGTTTGAAGGTAGACGTGAGAACACCTGTAGACTTGTTATTGTAAAGTACATACCTTTGATAATCATGACTAATCTCTTGACAGAAGCTCTTGGAATGTATATGTATTTGCTATTAAGTTAATTAGAATAAGAAAATAAATATGTAGCAAATATTAAATATTGAAAACAATTAAATAAAGGATATTTTCTTAAAATTATTCAATATCAAACTTGAAAATCAGGTCCTATTTTCTGAAGATAATATGATAAAATAATAATTCATATTTTTGCATTATAACTGACATCTTTAATTAAAGGTGATAACTTTATTATTCAAAGGAGACACAGAAATGAAAAACATTCTCATTTTAAGAAACTTCAAATTACCATTAATTAATCAATCATAGAAAGACCAAATAATAGTAAAATGGAAACTCATATAATAATCACTTTAGAATCTATAGGTACAAAAAGTTTACTAAATGCTTTTATATATACACAAAAATATCTAATGGTTTTAGAAGAGGAAGGGTTAGGAAGAAAGATAACCACAACCCTAGTTGTTATGAATAAACCATATGGAGATCTAATTCTTTGTTAGATAATTTATATATATTTTAAAAAAGGGAGTTTGAACAGAAGCACACTGTTGGGTTGATAATGCTGTGCCCAACAGTCACAGGTTGTTACAGGAAAAAAATCACTGCCAGAATGAGCCATGCCCAATGAGGTGAGGTCAGCAAGGCCAGCTGATGCCCTCTCAAACAACATGGGCTATTTCTAAGGCACTTTCTTCCTCACCAGAAATGGACCATGTGATCGTTAGGTTTTCTTGTCAACTTGATTTTGAAATTATCTTGGGTGGGTCTCTGAAGATGTTTACAGGAAGGCAGCCTCTCAGCAAGAGGCAGGATTAAAGAAGCTCAAAGAATCTAGAAGTAAACATCTTTTCCTGTGTGGGAAGTGCAGGAATGAAATTCCAGAGACTCAGGAAGCCATTAAGTCTGGAATAGGGTTGCAGACCCCCAGCCTAAGGCTATATAAAGGGGAAGAAATTCTCTCCTTGGCCCTCCTGCCTGTTTTCTGTCCTGTGTGTGTGGTGTTGGTGATGGTTTTCTCTTTCTGTTTGGACTTGTGAAAGGGGAGCAGCCTCTTTTGCATTCTGGAACTTCCCCTGTATCTCTACCTACAAACAAATCCTTTCCTCCCATAAACTGTGCCTGGTTTGAAGACTACAACAGATGGTGATACCTTATTACTGAGGACACCACATGCTTTGCTTTCAGAACACTGAGAAATCAAGCTAGAGCTGAGCTGGAAGCCTCCTCCCTGTTAAGTAGTGGTCATGGTGATGGAAAGTCCTATACAGCCTTTGGGGGGGAAAAGTCATTTAGCAGACTTAACCAGCTGAGGATCTGACAAAATATACAATTTACCATCCAGGCAACATCACCCACTTGTGTAATAGTGGTCTGTCTGTTATGGAAGTAAACAACTGTTCTCTAAATTGGATTTGAGGCCCACTCCAAAGGAGGAAATTCATACCTGATACTGGGAATCTAGCCCAAAGCCTTTGTTTGTGAAGGTCTTAAGGTGTGGAAGCTACTATTTTTTGGCTACATGGATATACATTACCTACCAATTCTCCCTCTAAATACGTATGGTTATGTCGATACTTTAGTGTTGCCTTCGCTTTTCATTGGGGAGGTTTCTTTTTCTTTCTTTCTTTCTTTCTTTATTTTTTGGTTTTGACTGTGGGGGAAACTCAAAGCTCCTCAAAATGTGTCAAGTAACAGTTGAGAATTAAGTACTTAATGAGGTATTTATATCTCATCTTCCAATGGCTCAGTAACTATAGTAGAGGAGGTGTTGGAAAAAAATATTCTGAGCCAAAGGAAGTGGGGAGTGCTCTGGAGTACTTTCTCCAGACACAAGGTGGTCATTATAGTCATGACCTTATAGAGGTTGTCATTACCTGAACAAGAAATTAATAATATTAGACCCATCACCAGATTGCCATGGATGACCAAGAAGGAGAAGAAGGATATTAAAAAAACAATAGAGAACAGTAGGAAAGAAGAGGGAATTCTGTAGTGGAATATGGAGGAGGGCATACAGGAGAGTAGTGTTAAGAGATTATTAAACTTTTAATATGTTTTTAAAAAATTTAATTTGTTTAGTTCTGGGTTCTTTCCATAATTCTAGATGCTCCACTATGAGATGGATAGATAGATAGATAGATAGATAGATAGATAGATAGATAGATAGATAATTAAAATAGATGATAGATAAATAGAAATAGTTGACCAATAAAGTTAGTAGAGTTATTTGATTAATACTGACTGAACATATATACATAGATTCAAGTCAATATGTCCATTTTCAGGAATCACATTCTAAGGAATACATATAAATTTGACATTGTTGATAGTTATAATAATTAAATTAAAACACTTAAAGTTCAGCTTTATCACATTGTCCTTTTGCAAAACAAATAAAATAGTTCTTAGTAAGATAAATGATTTGAAACTTGTGAAACTTGATCATAATTGCATCTAATAGTTTTGGGGGCAGAAGTCATCTTTTTCAGTGATATGGACAAATTTAAATAGCCTTCCATCTGTGCTTAGGCAGGCACCTTTCAGTTAACTCAGGGGTCAAAAGAAAACAAAACAAGGCAAGAAAATGAAATTGAGTTTATTTGGGAAGAAAAGTTGTAGTGGGATGAGCTAATATGATAGGAAATTATGCAGAAGATGATCAAAGTGTATTTTATGTATGTGGCATAAAGTATCAAATATAGCCATGGAAAAAGTCCCCAAGAAAGTAAACCCTATGAAATTATGAGTAACACAAACTTTTAGTGATTAAGAAAGTTTTAGGAGTTTAAGAATAAATCTGAGGGCTGGAGAGATGGCTCAGCGGTTGAGGCACTTGCCTCCAGTGCCTAAGGCCCCGGGTTCAATTCCCCAGGACCCACATGAGCCAGGCCCACAAGGTGGTGGCCCTGGTGTTCTCTCTCTCTCTCTCTCTCTCTCTCTCTCTCTCTCTCTCTCTCTCTCTCTCTCTCTGCTTGAAAATGAATAAATAAAATATTTTTTTTAAAAAAAGAATAAATCTGAAATTGCCTTCTCTCAGAATTTTTTTTTTTCATTAGAGATGCCACAAATTTTCACGATAGGCAAATGACTGCTGAACACATCTTAGTGTAAGGAACCCAAATAACTTTATATTTATTTAGCAAGTTAAAAGTTTTTTTTTTTTTCATGGAAAATGTAATTAATGCTTTCAATGACTAAACAAACAGAGCCGATTGTCACTCCTACAAATCTCATGCTACAGTTCAGTCATTCACAGACATAAACTCACCTTGAGGATTGCTTTTTCTCTGTGTGTCTCCCTGGACTGTCACTTCACTGATGCTCTCTCTGTTTCCATGGTCCCTCAGAGATAGGATGTGCTGTAATTGCCCCAGCAGCTCCAGAAGACTCTAGTTTCAGTGGGGTTAGTTTTTCCTAGCTGTTATTGTTGATTTCCTCCACAAGCAGTGGCTGACTCAGAATCCCACTTTCCCCCAGTCCCCCCAGGGGAAGTTTATATATTCTAACAGCAGCTGAACAGCTGTCTTAGGAAGCACTGTTTCTATATTTCACAGCATGCCACCACACTATTAATACCATTTTACTTCTCTAATGGAGGTAATTCTTAAACACCACAAATCCTAATTATTTGAACAGCAGTGGGCCTTAATTCATAACTATTCCTTCTGAAAACAAAAGAAGTTTGTTGTTTGGCAGAGTAGGCTTGTGAGGGGCCCTCCCCTTTTATCTGAGGATGAACATCATTTCCGGATATTCTGTTCCCTCCGAGGTGATAATTATGCCTCTGAACAGCCTGGCAGCTTCCCTGCTGCTCCATGGTGGAGCAGTTAGCAACCTCACACTGGCTAGAGTGTCTCCACTGCACCCTGAGCTCACATGTTCCCAAATGATCTAATCATCCCTTTGTTTAGGGAGGGGAGGTGAAGAGTGTCTGAATGCTGCTTTTCCTTTTAAACTTTCTTTTTCAAAGGGAAATATCCCACTGACATGACGCACATTCATTTATCGCCCAGCAATTTCGTCCTGAAATAGAAACAATCTTATTGATCTAATTGTTCAAGTGTTGATACTTTTTCCTGAGTTCCAAAGAAGTCAACAGTATAAAAGCCAACTGTTAAAAATGTGTTGTTTTATATCCATGCTTACTAGCCTATTTTTACCCTTTCTGCTTCTCATTTGAAACAAGTTTATATTCCATGTCTTTCACTGATCTATGTCTTTTACTTTTTACAGTGTGTGTTGCCGATGAATTACGGTGGATAGTAATTACAGAATTACCACATGGTCCTACCTAGCACAATGTATAAATGTTGCATGAGAAGTTCAGTACATAAAATACATGAATATCACATTAATAATCAAAATGCTGTTTATTAATTATCAATCTAACCACCTGATTTTCTACATATTGTATGTAATCACATAGAAATATATGTAGCTATGTAAGCCAGATATTTGATCAATTATAAAGTTCTAATAAACTGTGTTTCCCTGATCTCACATAGTTTTGAAAATTGGGGAAGATCTAAAAGACAGTGAGTGATAGTGATGGTTAAGTTTTGTTGTCAACTTGACCTTTCAAGTAATCTTGTGTGGGTCTCTGAGGATGTTCACACAAAGGCAGCCTCTCAGTAGAGGTCAGAATGTAAGGAAGCTCAAAGAAGCTAGAAGTAAACATTCTTTCCTGTGTGGGCAGCAGTGCAGGAAGGAAATTCCAGAGACTCAGGAAGGCATTAAGTCTGGGATAGGGCTGCAAGACCCCACCCTAAGGCTATATAAAGGAGAAGAAATTATCTCCGTGCCACCCCCCCCTGTTTGCTATTGTGTGTGTATGGTGTTGGTGTTGGTTTTCTGTCTCTGCTTGGACTTGTGAAAGGGGAGCAGCCTCTTTTGCATTCTGGAACTTCCCCTGTATCTATAGCTACAAATAAATCCTTTCCTCCCAAAACTGTGCCTGGTTTGGAGATTCATCTCAGTGAAGTGTGGGCTGACTACGACACTGATATTCACATTATATACTGTATAAATATCTTGAAATAGTTGATATTTGAAAGGAGGATCAATATAAAATGGCCTTTTAAAAAAATCAGGACGCATTACATATAATGGACGCATATGCTTTGCTTTCCTTATTTTCTCTATAATTTTAACAAAGGGAAGACTCTACGTCATCTGGTGGTCTAGATGTCTTTGACGTCTGTAAATGCACACAAGCAATTCTAAGTTGAGGCTGTTTTCTTGTTCAGTCATAACTAATAAAAATAAGAAAAGTTGCATCTCAGGAATTTAGTGTTTCCATTCCCTTAACCCAGTGTGTCACAGCTTCAAATAATTGTCTCTTATATTCATGAGAGAGATGAATTAGTGGAAGGAATTTAGATAGAAAGACTATGTTCCCCAAGCAGTTAATGACTTGTTGAAGCTCACGCTGTGCCTAATATAATTATGAGAATGTCCCCTTAAAGAGGTGTGAACACAACCCTCTTTCCAGAAATACTTTATTAGAAAAGTGTAATTGAACTGACACCTCAAATTCCTTTTGCAACTTATGTTTTCATCTTGTTTATGTACATGAAATATAGTGTGCTCTTAATTGTCCATATTTAGCTTTCCTTCTTTGAGAACTAAAAGACCATCTAGTGCAGATTCACTGCATGTGTAACATCTGAATTTATTGTCGTTTTTCTTTGATTTGCTTAATTTACTGCTAGTCAATCTGATCATTTGACTATCCAACATGTGTTCCCTAAATATTTCATATGCAGCATGTTTCAGTATATATTATTCCTCATATATATATATATATATATATATATATATTCCTATTAATATATATGTATATATATATATTAATAGGAATGTTTCTTTACTTGCTTGGCTATTATTTCAGGATATATCATAGTATTCATACAATAGGTATTTTCATTTAAAGGAATGATAACATGATAGTACATCATACTAGATCCCACTTGGCTGCTTCCTGAGGCTCTTACATCCAAGTAGCTCAGGTGGAGCTCAGATGCTTTCCAGGATGTAAGAATATACTTGGGAGACCTGGCAGGGCTGGGTAGCCAAGCTGCTTGGCAGCTGCTTCATAGGATCTTGTGTCAGTATATCTAGATGACCTTGAGCTACAGAAGTGTACAAAGCACGGGGCAGGGGGAGCATTTGCAGAGTGTGAGCTGAGGCTCTTTCTGCAGTGTAGTACAGTTGTGTGGAAACTATCCACTTCTCACGCTGGGCTCATGCCCTGGGACTAAAGACTCTTCCAGTTTCTGTTTTGTGTATTTTTGCCACATCTTTCATTGACAAAACTGTTGTTTCTATTTATTATTATTGCTCTTGTTTCTTCCCTTTCTTTTCCTTCTTTTCTCTGTCTCTCTGTTTCACTTTTAGTTTATTTTGGTTTAGGGAAGAACAGCAGGCACGTCTAGTGTGCCATCTTACTCACCTGATTGACTTATATGACTTCAAGAGATGTCAACAGTCATGACAACAGTAGTACTTGATCAAAATCCTTTTTATTTTGGCTTTAAATCTCAAATTAAAAAAAGGAGTGAAATATATTATTTCAAAGTACAGGTTTGCTGCTCCCACCACACTGACAAACAATTTTCCAACTATGCTTTTCAAAATCATAATCACATTCATACACCTGCTCACATACCATTACACTTGAAGCACAAATGCTGTCCTTCTTTTGAGGAAATAAAATGAAACTTTTCTCTTTCATGCAAAGTATGCCTTGGCCATTTCACTGTGTAGTAGATAAGGGAAAGAAGGAAAGAAATAAACTTGTGTGACTTTTCTTGAGGAGAAGTGAACAAATAGTTATTCAGCATAGATGGAGTACTGATGTTATACCAAAGAAATGAGCCCTCCTGAGTCTAGCCCAATGAAACAAAGAGTTTATTGGGGTTTCTTGCAGATGTATGGGTGATGCAGAGGCATTGTCAAAAAGCCCAATCTTGCATGGGTAAGGACTCTAACAAGTTGTATCCTTTGAAATTTTCTGAACCACTTGAAGGCAGCTTTGTGATTAGAGTCTCCTGACATCAGGAATTTCTTACTTTGTGAGCTTCATGAACCTTGTAAGTTTCCTTAACTTTATGAAATGTAGAAGCCCTTCTCTATCCTCTAGAAAGAACATCTTAATTTGGAAGAAGTATCTACACAACAAAAATGAATTGGAATTTACCAGTCAGTTTCTCAAGGTGGACTTTTAAGTAAACTTCTTGTTAACTTAGCCCCATGATTAGAGCAATTGGAATGTGGTAGAATTTTTATGAGATTGAGTCTGGTGGGAAGTCTTCATGGAAAAATATTAAGGATAATTTTCTATTCCTCTTTCTATTCCTGGTAAAGGATTTTCACTCAGCTGCATGCTTATACTCTGAAGTGCTACTTCCCCCACCACAGGCATAAAAGAAAAACAATTTATCGCAGATAATGAATCTCTTACCTATAAAACAAAATTAAACTTTTCACTCTGTAGCTTGTTTATCTCAGATACTTATAGTACTGGAAAAATGAATAATAAAGTGAAATGAGAAAACTAACACCGTTGATTTAAATTAGGATTTAGTTCTGTATCTGGAATGAAACCAGGCTCGAATATTAGGAAAACCGAAATATGCTTCAGTTTCTGAACCAGGAAATTCCCCTTCACAGGATTTCTTTGTTGAACATTTGCTTTGGCATATAGGTCTTGTCTGAGAGTTAAACATGTCTCTTGTGTTTCACTTTATTTGAGTTTTGTGAATCAGAGCTCAAGTCCACACATTTGCAAAACAAACTCATAATATACTGAACCTAACCCCTATCTCAATATTTCAACGACACAAGCTGCCTCTGGAAATCCAATCATTCCTTGTACTATGTCAAAGCCGGTGAGTGTTTTAAAGTCACACTTCCAAATCACAAAGAGCCAAAGAAAATTTTGTATTATTTTGAAATCTTAACCATTTTGATTCTTTTGCTCAGTTTCTTACATCTGTAAATACTATCATATTAAAGCAAGTGAGAATAATTAAGGACACTTTAATACAAATGTTAATCATTTTAAATGATGACACCGGGTAAAGTTAAGGTGCCTCATTTTTCTAGCATCAAATCAGTATCATTATATTTCTCTATTTTTATTTGCAGACACTCTTTAATTGTAGCAAATGTTTCTGTTCCAAAAGTTATAGGTAGACGAGACTTCCCAATAACTGGAGGCAAAGATCTATCTTAGGTTTTACATTTCCTGTGGACTAATGGACTTAGTAGTAAATAAATTGAGACTTTTGTATTCGTTTTGGCACTCCTGATATTGGCTAATATTATACACTGATATCTGTCACAAATATTGCAGGCAAATTCCTGTACAAACTAGAGGTCACAGTTACTTTTTTACCTACTATCCAAACAACACTCTTTTCTATTTTAAATTGATACCTTTATTATCCATAATTAAATACATTGTATGAGTAAAGGTTATGATGGTACCCCCATTTCCCTCCTCCCTGTCCCCAATCCACTGAGGATCCTCCTGGCAGGCATACTGGATCAGTACATGAAGTAGGGGGTTATGAATTCTACAAGTGGTAGCCAATTTTTCCCACTGTTTGAACATTCTTAATAAAAATGCAATAAATTTAGAATGACATTATCAGTAGCCACTAATTGTTTTACAAATAGATAATTATAGCCTTTACAGTAATTCAATTACTAAAGATTAACTTCCCTTTGTGTGTGTGTATGGGTGTGTTTGTGTTCATGTATGTTCATATGTGTAACAGTAGGTCCAAGTGCCATAACAGATACGTGTTCATGTCACAGGACATGACAGTTCACACTTGTCACATTGAGTCAGAGACTCTTGTCTGCTATGTTTGCCATGCTAGCTGACTAATGGGATTAAAGGGATACTCCTGTCACTACATTTTCTCTTGCTTAGATTCATTAAGAATACAGATGTATGCTGCCAACATTGGATCTACAAGAGTTTGGTAAATCAGAGTTCAAATCCACACATTTCCATAGCAAATACACTGAACCATCTCCTTAACCCCTATCTTAATATTTCAAAAGAAAAGTTTATTTCTCTCTCCATATATATATATATATATATATATATATATATATATATATATGTGTGTGTGTGTGTGTGTGTGTGTGTGTGTTGAAAGAGTGTTTATCTTAGAATACTTATTTTTTCTGTTGTGGAGAAACATCATGAGTTCAGTAATCTCAGCATTCTTGAATAGCAGAGGCAATGAATGTAAACATGGAAGATAAACAGACATTATCTAGCGCCTGAGGTTTACCATCAAAATCCATCACTACATTTCAAGAGTTTGTTTGTAAGGCTAGGCAAGAATTTTCAATTTGTTACAAGATTTTACTAGAATAGTTAGAAAGATGATAGGCAGACAACAGACAGGCAGATGATATAATTTAATGTTTGTGTGGTGTTGTTTGGTAAGAATTGGTTAGTGATCTGCTAAATTATTACTCTAATGGCCTAAAAAGATATTACTTTGACGATAATTAATTTTTACTTATATATTGAGATAAAAAGAACATTATAAATCATCATCAAATTAATTTAGATATCATCTATAACTCATAGAAATCCAAAAGGATATTAGTGCAAATTAATACCCATTTTTAGATGATAATTTAAATTCAATTAATCATTTTTCTTATATAGCCAAGTGGTATAAATTTAATATTTCAATTATTTTCTTATTATATTATTTAGACTTATTATAATGATTATAGATAGAATTTTATTTCCTTGGTTATTATATATTTAAAATCACTTAAAATCAATGAGCTATACTAGAAGGGGGAATATTGTCCTGTGATTCTTGAAATGATTTTGTTTTCTAGTTCTAATGAACAAGCAAAGTAGAAATGTATATGGTTGAGACACTAAACCTCTATTTTAGGCCATTTAATTTATGTTGAATCTCATTTGGGCTTGGGAAATAGCCTATGGATTAAAATTTTCTAAGAAGAATTGGAAAAAATAGTTCATTTCAAAGATTTATCTCAGTCATCAAAAAGTTTTTGTAGGATGCAATGATATTTACTGCCTAACTGCACATCTTTAGTACTGGGAACACTCAACAACAGAAAAGGACTGGATAAAATCGATTAGTTACTTCTATGATCCTACTCATAGCATCACCGATGTTCAAAATGCAGAGTTTGAAATTGTCAAGCTGGTCTCTCTTTAACTTTGAAATGATTTTTTTCTGTTAATATTTTTTCATGATTAAATTCACAATGAAAATAGTTTCCATCAATTCCTACAACAGCATTACCTTGGCCTTTTTAGTGACTATTTACACAGCCCACTTGGAATTAACTCATTTTTAGCTTGAAGTCAGTAGTCACAGAAAAATCAAATACTGTTTCAATATACTTTGTTCCTTCTGTGAGTATGTAGCTCACTAAGTACTAAATGGGAAAAGAGGAGTTTCAGCGGAAGGTGGGAGTGGAGAGTCATCAGAAGAAAATAATGGGAAGAGATTTGATTAAAATATGACATAAATTTAAAATATTCCATATAAAATTATCAAGCTATTGAAAATACACTAGATTTTAGAGGCAGAAGTCAACATCATACCTAACTTAATGCTCACCTTTATTGTACCATCTGTAATAAATCAAGGAAGAAAGAAGCAAATATTTTAAATCCAGATTAAATGATCTTCCCACTGGGCCATATGAGCTTTTATACAATGTTTTTTGTAGATTTAACTATGTCAGTGCAAATTTACAGTTTGAATATTTTCATGTTCTTATTTGAAGCAGTATTTGATCTACCTGCCTGCATTGAGATTTAAAGCGTTGTTGCATATTTCTCACAATAAGAGTTGTTCTCCTTAACTATCGTTTCAAGTTATACTCATTTTCAATAAATTACTTTAGTACTTTAGTACTTTAGTCATTGTTTTGTATTTAATATTTTTTCAATGATTCACAGATGTCATTAATCACTTTCAAGTGTGTTTGTCAAGCAGAATTTCCATAGGAAAGGATAAAAAAAAAGATGGAAAAGAGAAGGAGTACCTTGAGGCATGGATGCATTCCATTAATCATGACTGTCCCCTCCGGCCATGAGAGTCCACTGCCGCTGTTCTCTCCTCAGCCATCAATCAGCTAGTCTCTGCCTGTCTGTCTCATCGGATCCTCAATTCCAATTTCTTTATGTGAATATGCCAGCACACAAACAGAATGAGAAAAAAGTGAATGGATACTACATCAGAATTAAAAAGATACTAGATTAACATTGTGGACACACATTGAGTATTACTGATGTGTTTATTTTCTTTTCAATAAATCATCACACCATTGAACATTTTATGTGATCACGCATACATAGGTGATATATGTAGTTCTTTGTAAAATATCGTGTGAGCCAATATATTTTATATTAACTGTTCCTCAAATAGACAGGGTTCCAAAACAGCTGTGATATTTGCTAATTCTAGCTACTTAGCTATTAGAATTTTAAAGAAAATGTACATACATTCTACAGTTTTCAAAACAGACAAAAAATGAAGGGAAACTTTAATTCCACCCCACTCATTTTTCCCTTCCTCACCAGTGTGCATCCCTAGAACATTTTTATCCCTTTATGTGAAGTCTTTTAATCTATGTATCAATAAAAAATTTCAGGTATATTTATTTTACAAAAATAAAATTCAATTTTACATTAGTACATTTTGTGTCTTTCTTTGCTTTTTTAAATATTTTATTTATTCATTTTCAAGCAGAGAGATGAGAGAGAAAGAGAGAGAGAGAGAGAGAGAGAGAGAGAGAGAGAGAGAGAGAGAGAGAGAGAGA
>PVHP010016876.1:0-35246 GCA_004024765.1 Zapus hudsonius | reverse complement strand
GTTTTAGAAGTATGACCTGATGATTCTTCCAATCTCAGCAGGATCTGTTGTGATCTCCCCCTTGTAATTTTTTATTTTGTTAATTTGGGCCTTCTCACTTTTTCGTTTGATTAAGTTGGCCAGGGGTTTTCAATCCAATTGACTTTCTCAAAGAACCAACTCTTTGATTTATCTATTTTTCAATTGTTTTCTTTTTTTCTAAGTCGTTAATCTCAGCTCTGATCTTAATTATTTCCTTGTGTCTCAAGCTCCTAGGGTTGGATTTTTCCATCTGTTCTAACTACTTAGATGTGAGGATAGTTGGTTGCTTTGAGACCTCTCTGTCTTTGTTATGAAGGCATTTCTTGCAATGAATTTCGCCCTTAGAACTGCCTTCATTGTGTCCCACAAGTTCTGAAAGGTTGTGTCCTCATTATCATTTGTTTCTAGGAAGTTCTGGTTTTCCTGTCTGATTTCTTGATTAACCCATTCATTGTTCAGGATCGAGTTCTTCAGTCGCCAATATCTGTTGAAATTTTGGATCCTCTCCCATTTTTAATTTCTTGCTTTAATGTGTTGTGGTCTGATATGATGCAGGAGATTACATTGATCTTTCTGAATATGCTGAGGGATGATTTATGGCCCAGTATATGGTCAATTTTGGAGAAAGTTCCATGTGCTGCTGAGAAGAATGTGTACTCTGTGTCCTTGGGGTGGAATGTTCTGTCGACGTCTGTTATCCCTAATTTATCTATGGTGCCATTTAGCAGCTTGATTTCCCTGCCTGTCTGTTGTTTGTCCGATCTGTCTAGGGATGACAGTGTAGTGTTAAAATCTCCTACTATGATGGTGTTGGCATCTATATCTGCTTTGCTTTTGAGTAATTTATGCCTAATGAACTGAGGGTCCCTTGCATTTATGCATACATATTTAGTATAGTGATGTCTTCTCGCTGTATCATTCCCTTGATGAGTAGGAAATGGCCATCATCGTCCTTTTTTATTGATGTTAGTTTAAAGTCTATTTTGTCAGATATTAGAGTAGCCACACCTGCTCTTTTATTGTTCCCACATTCCTGAAAATTGTTTTCCACCCTTTTTCTCTCAGTGGGTTACTGTCTTTAGCGATAAGGTGTGTTTCTTGAAGTCAATCGATGGAAGGTTCCATTTTCCTGATCCAACGTGCTATCCTGTGTCTTTTTTATAGGAGAGTTGAGTCCATTTACATTCAAAGTTATAACTGTGAGTTTTGCCATGTTGTAGAGAATATGGAGGTTGGTATCTGAGCTTTTGCTGCTATCTATTTTGTGTTACCTTGTTTGTTCTCTGTTCCTTTCCTGGGGTCGGTTATTTGTTTCCTCTGCAAGGGATATCTCATGAAGTATCTTTTAAAGGTTTGGCTTTGTGCTCAAGTAATTGTAAAGCTGATTAGTCTTGTGGAATACTTTAATTCCTCCATCAATAATGGTGGATATCTTTGCTGGGTAGAGTAGTCTAGGTTGGAATGCGTTCTTCTTTAGGCCTAGAATCGCTTTGTTCCAAGCTCTCCTGGCTTTTAAGGTTTCTATGGAAAAGTCTGACGTGATTTTGATGGGTTTTCCTTTATACGTGAGTTTCCTTTCTCTCGTTGCTCTGAGGTCTCTCTCTTTTTCCTCAATGTTTGGCATTGTAACTAAGATATGTCTTGGAGTGTTCCTCCTTTGGTCCAATTTGTTTGGGGTCCTCCATATCTCTCTCAGCTTTAATGGATTATGTCGCCAAGTATGGGAAGGTTTCTTGAATGATTCTATTGAAAATATTTTCATTGCCCCTAGTTTGGTTTTCTTCTCCTTCTGGAATACCCATGATCCTGAGATTAGGTCTTTTTATAGTATCCCACATTTCCCTTGAGTCTTGTTCACTTGCTGTTTTGAATTTTGTCAAGGTTCTGATTTCTCTTGAATTCTCCTCTGTTATGTCTTCCATGTCTGAGGTTCTGTTTTCCCAGTGATTCATCCTGTTGGTAAGAGATTCTAGGCATGTTCTTATTATTTCAATGTGGTTTTTGTTTTCAGCAACATCTTTCTGGTTTGCTTTTATCATCCTGTTGAGATGTGATTTCATTTCAATGTTTGATTTAATTACTTCTTCCTGACAGTCATTCTTATATTTGCAGATGTCTTCGGTTAATTTGGAAAGCTGGTTTTTGATACCTTCAGTTTGCTGGCTTGCCTTTAGTTCTGATATGTCTCTCCTGACATCTATTTGGTTCTCCTCCATTATATTAAACCTGGTGGCAAAGCTAATAAGGTGACTTTGTACCCTTTCAATATCTTGGTCCATCTTTTCTTGCATGACTAACATTAAGTTTTCTTTATGATCTATGCCAGTATGATCAGGGTTTAGTGTTGTGCCTTCATGGGCCTGCTTCTGTTCTCTCCCTTTAGTTATGTTGTTGATGTCATTTGGCATGGTTTCCTCAGCTGGTATAATATTCTTGCATTGAGTTCTGCCCATTTTGATTCTACTTGAGGTGTTTGGTGGTATGCCTTTGAGATAGCTGAGCCCTGGAAAGGTGCAGCATTGGGAAAGCAGGTCTGGGCGGATATGGTAGTTGTCTCAGGGCATGAAAGCAGCCTGTTCCAGTGGCAGGAAAGCAGCTGGGTTGAGGTGGAATAGCAGCCGGACATGGGCGGAAAAAGCAGTCGGTCCAGGATGAGAAAGCAGCTGGGACGCCGGATAGGAAAGCAGCACAGTCCTGGGCTGACAAGGAGCCATTTCCCAAGCATGAAAGCAGCTGTACCCGGGTCAGCAAAGCAACCCTACCCAGGCAGAAAAGGCAGCCAGGCCCCTGGGCAGGAAAGCAGGTGGTCTGAGGGGGTGAGAAGGCAGGCTGCTCGGCCCCGGGGTGCCGGGAAGCCGGCCAGCTAGGGCCCCAGGGTGGCTGGTACGCAGGCAGATCAGGCCCTGGGATGGCGGGTAGCCGGCAGGCTAGGGCTCCAGGGTGGCCGGAATACAGGCAGCTAGGGCCATGGGATGCTGGGAAGCAGACAGGCCAGGGCTCCGGGGAGGTGGGCACGCGGGCAGCTCGACCTCTGGGTGCCGGTAAGCTGGCTGGCTAGGGCTGTGTGGTGGCGGGAACGCGGGAGGCTCGGTCCCAAGGAAGCCGGCAGGCTAGGGCCCTGGAGTGGCGTGCACAGGGGCAGCTAGGCCTCTGGGTGCCGGGAGCTGGCTGGTTAGGTCTCAGCCGGTGGCGGGAACGCAGGCAGCTAGGCCTCTGGGTGCAAGGGTGGCTTGGTTTCAGGGGCTGGCTAGGGCTCTGCGGAGGTGGGAACACGGGCACTCGGCTCAGGGGCTGCCTAGGGCTCCCTGGTGGCGGGAATGCGGGCGCTCGGGGCCCAGGGGCTGGCTAGGGCTCCATGGCGGCAGGATTGCAGGCAGCTCGGGCCCAAGGGCTGCTAGGGCTCCACCATGGTGGGCTCCACCATGGTGGGAACGCGGGCCACTGGGGCTGGGGGTGCCGGGGGAGTTGGGCAGTTCAGGCTGCCGGGGCAGTTCCTGCTGCCTGGGCTGTTTTACTCACTGCCTCTGGTTCATCCTTATGATTGATGCAGGCTCCAATCAGAATAATCTATTGCTGGAAAGTGTCTGAAGTCGAGGTCCTGGATATTGCTTGCATCCACAGCCTGGATCACAGCTAAAAACCCTAACCTCTGTTCCCCTAGGGACACCGAGTGGCTTCTAGTTCGCCATCATGAACTGGAAGTCCCTGATATTTATCTTTTTAAGCAAAATTTATGTAAGAAGCATTTTGTACATGCTATGCTGTCTCTTCAAAGCTCAATAAATTAGTGTTCAAGAAAATGATTTTACATAAGGCATTAGAATATTTAATTTATATAATTTCATCATGTGATTCTTTACATCATTTACCTTTCTTTTTATTGAATACAAAATAGAATCTCAAGAAATGGAGAGATAGTTAATTGGAAAGAATCTCACACTATCAGTTAATTTGTTTCATGAATATAATTCCCATTGTCATGTGAGATTCTTTCCAAATCATTTCATGTAATAAATATCTTTTTATATCATCCATTAGCTTTATATTTTTAAACAAAATGAATGATATGGAGACTTTAGCTCAGAATCCCTAATTTAAATCCATAACTCTTCACACATTAGTTAACTTTGAACAAGCTAATCATGTTCCCCAACACTTGCTTACATTTGTTGAACTATAAGAGTAACACCATCCATCCTCTAGGAAGTTTATAAGAATTACATAAGGAACTATTAGAAGTAAAATAGGACAGGTGGTATTTTATCAGAATATTATTACTTTAATGTACAAAAGATCCAGTGAACTAAAGGCTTAAGAAAAGCATCTGGAGATGGTTAAATTTAGGAATCCTTGTCAAGGAATTAAGAATTTACCCTATAATTTGTGTAAATTCAGAAAAGTGTCAGATGAAGAATGCAAAGTTCATAGCTGACACAGTCAAAGTTGGTCAATAAGTATTTTCATTCTCTATGCAAAGTCTAAGCCCTGCCTTTCAGTGAGTACTCAGAAGCGTTTCTCAGCATCCTAGTTGGCACTATGGAAAGCATGACTATCAAAGTAGGTCGAAAGGATATAGTTAGCAGTGTCTGAGGGACTCGAAGACAGTGGCAGCTGATGTTCAGGCCTTCAGGTTTTTTGTGTTCAGTAAAACTCACAACTGACACTCTCCTTGTCACTGTATCTCAGAGCTTTGTTCCGAGGCTCTGGAAGGCCTCATATGTCTGCGCTCTTGAGAGTCTAGGGGCTCTATGGGATTATCTATTCTCCTACTTCAGCATCATTACTCAGTGACAGTGCAATAACAGTATGAATCTCCAGCTTCCTTCTCCTCAGGAATCACTGGGCATTGCTTCTAATGTGTTGTCACAATGCTAAAATCCCATCCACCCCTGTGGCAGCTGGCTTGGGAGTTTATGCAATATATTGTTTCAGTTTCTTTCTTAATTTCTTGTCTCTTTCTGAAACCAGTGTCCCTTGCATGTTTTAAATACCCTGTTTTCCCTTGAACATACTTAATCTGGAGTCAGTTTCTTTTCAGAAATACTAGGAAATTAACTAGGCTATCCATGGTCCCCTGTCACAAAGACTGATCCAGATGACCCACGGAGGATGATATCCAGCTGATTGGGGATGGGGAGGGGGGCATTGGGAAATTGGGGTTAACAACTCATTGTTTGCCCACTAAATAATGTAACTCATTATGGACAATAAATATATATTTTTAAAAATTTAGCAGATCTTTAGCTTTTATTGCTCTAAATTTTCTGCAATTTGGGGGAAAATTATGAAAGTTGGCATGGCTTCTCTGCCATTTCATGGATAAGCAATAACCTTGTAAATCACATTGTGTAATTGAAACATAAGTTAAAATATTTGGGACTGTTTCTGTCCTATGTGATGCAGGAGAACGGCTATCTTCCATTTTTAAACCCTTGGTTTCTCTTGTCTGATAAACTTCCACACTCACTTTCTGGGGGAGAAGACTCTTACTCTCATCTGAGATGGGAACCAAGATATCCTAAAGTACAAGAGGTAATCTTCAGTCTGGGGAAAATGGAAAAGTCAGAGTCAAATATGTTGTGAATGAACTCAAGCACTTATTACTATGATTGATAAACTGTCACGTTGGAAATTGAGAAAAAGTAATTGCTGCCATTATTTTTCAAGATAGGAACAAAATTTAAATACGTCAAATTAAACAAATTTTGTGTTACCAGTACAAAAAAAGGCTGAAAAATATATATTATATATTTTCCTCCAAATGCATTAGACATTAATGAATGCACACTGAGTGATGGAAATCACTTACATTTACCTAAGAAAAATGGTTTTTAACAACTTCATTTATTCTTTTTTCATAAACCTGTGAAATTACCATGTTAACTCATTATGGACAATAAATATATATTTTAAAAAAAATCTCAAAGAGATATTCCCAGGTGTGATGTTGAGAAGCAATTTCAACACCTATTATAGAACTTCACAAGGTACTTGTGAATAGAACTTGTTGTGCCTCACTGCTTAATCACATAATGGCATTCAGAAATCTTTCATACTGCCTTGCAAAAATGCCTTTCCATTATGCTATAATGGAAGTGTGTATTTTTATTATGATTTTTATGACATAAGAAAACATACCTAAGCATTGAGTACCATCTTATGTGAGCAGCAATAGAATAGAATCACCAAGCAGAGAAAGTTGTATGAGCCAAGAGCCATCAGTAACTTTGTCTTCCAAGACATTGCCATGGTGAAATATGCTTAGTCCAAGTTCTGAAACTCACAGAAACCTAGTCACTAAAGCAGGACCAGTGAAACTACATACCATCACATTTCTGCATGTTTTGGAACAGAGTCATAAATTGATACAATTTTTGATATCACACATATAAAATCAATTACTTATATCTTATTATGGATGTTAAAAATTTTAGAATATCTATAGTAAAGTACTCATATTCAGATGGTTTATATACCTGGTATCCTTAATTACTCTAAAATCAAGTTGCTACAGATTAATTTGTACTTTCAGGCAGGCTACACTCATCTCATGCCAGAGCCCCTCCCCTTGAGTGGGAGGTGTCTCTAACTAGAGTTCGATCCTAAATCCTGAAACTGATTGGTCAAAGATAGACCAATCAGCTGTCACTCTGACTTACCTAGCACATGTCATATAAGTAGCCTGGGACCCGAAGTTTGTTCTCTTTCTTTCTTTCCCCCACATGGCCCAGCAGAAGGTCATCTGAGTCTTCAGGATCCAGGCCTTGAGTAAGAACCCAATTTCCCATATGAACCTTTCCTTTTCATGATCTTTCCTTCTTCTGCTTATTTGGCTGAGAAGCACAGATTTTGGTAAGACCTCTCCCACATGTTCTCTCCACAATAGTGGCTGGAGATCTCTGTAACTTCATTTTCTATTGAAGAAAGTTTCCCACTAAACCTTATCCCCTGGTGGTCTATAATTTTAATTCTTTAATTTTATGGACAAGAATTCAGGTACTTCTTAAATTCTGAGGTACATTGGAATTAGCTGGGTACTCTAATCCCTAGCTTCCCTGTTACAAAGTCACAAATTCCTAAAATGTTTAAACAATAAACAAAAGCTTGCTATTCAGCAATAGAAAATATTTTATAATGCCATTCACAGCAATAACATGAATCTGGAGAAGTCTACAAATCAAACATGCTGTATTTGGCTTCAAACATTTGTATCATATGTTGAAAAAGCACATTAGTTATGAAAATTTTAATCTCAGAAATATTTCCATTAGAGTTTCAACAACTCAGTGAATTAATAAGTCACCTTTCATAAATCTAGTATCAAACATTTATTCACAGAATTATCTTTAATTTTGAAGGTGGATATGTTTATGGGGTTGTAATTGTTGTGGGTGTTGGTGTTGTTCTACATACTCAAAAGTCATGAGATGCCTTTAGAAGCCCTCACACTTCCACGTCAAGCACTTTATGCACTGAGCCATCTCCACAGCTCTTGTTTAAAATTCTTTCATCTTTGCAGTGTTGTTAAATTTTTAAATCTCGCAAACATTGAAAACCAACAACTTGGTATACAATGAGAGAAAAGAAGTACATTAGATCTACAATGTCTTATTCCCAAAGTAATAGTATTTGATTTGATTTATATTAATTCCTTACAAGAATTTTCTTACCAAAGAAGACTGCCTTGAGCTCCCTCAGTAAGAGTTCCTTTCCCTTGTAATTTTTGTAAAAATGAGCAAGAATTAATTTCTATGAGTTTGAGCATAGCCAGAGGTACATAGTGAGTTCCAGGCCTGCCTAGGCAACAGAATGAGATTTTGCCTCAAAAAAGAAAGGAAAGAAAGAAAAAGCATTCAGACAAACATATAGTCCAGTCTCTACTCAGAGACCCTCAGCAAATCAGGAATGTTTATTTGAATAAATCAGGAAGATTTATTTGAATAAATAAATCAAATAAATTTTTCAAATCTCTATCTTATCATTAAGCTTAACAGAAAAAGACATTAATGGCCACAAACAATTGAAAACTAAAATTGCAGATATAGTATAGAAAGTTATAAATAAACTCTAACAATACTAAAAAAACTGAAGATGGCATATACAGAAGGGAGGAAATCATATATAATACAGATACAAAGTATTATTTTAAATTCTAATGTATAATATATAAGTAGAAAACAATTAAAAAATAATGTCCACTTTCCTTTTACTAGAAAAACTTCAATACAAATTATCCATGTAGCAGTTCAGACATGAGAATTATAAGAGTAAAACTGAATGTATAACACAGGTGAAAATGTAACCAATACCTAAAGAAAAAAATTTGAGAATTATAGCTACCAAATTCATAGTATCAATGAAAAGGCAGTCTTTTTTTGAAAAAGAAGAAAGATAAACTTTATGATTATGAAATACTTAGTGGAGTGGAAGTTCACAAGAGAATTTCCATAGCAATTTTAAGAAGATCATAGGACTAAAATAAACATCATATGGCATTATCCAATTCCAATCCAGAAAAACAAGAAGAAATATGAAGCTTTTCTGTGGCCTATGGGCTATCAAACCCGACAATATATGGACAGTGAGAGAACAGAAGTACAGAGAAAGAAAACGGAACAAAAAGAATATTGATACAATACTTAAACAATAGCAAAAAGCATCCCAATTTTAATTAAAAAAGAAAAAAATTCACTGGTATCTATACAGTCTAGGAACTTAAAACTAATTAATATATAGTAATACTCTAAAGTCTTGGAGAATGTGTCAGTAAGTAAGTTATACAAACTATTGGGAAGCAGCAAGAGAGAAATGAATTGCTAAATCATACAGGGTTAACAAAAAGAATAGCAGGTATTTTCTCAATAGTAACTAGTGAAGAGAGAGACAGGGCAAAAAAAAGACAAGGAAGAATTCTAAATTAAGAAAAACTGTTCTTCAACCCTCAGAGAAATTAAGTATTCTTAGTTAAAGTCAGAAAGAACCCCTAATGAACTACTGTATTAGTCAGGGTTTTCTAGAGGAAACAGAGTTGACAGAATGGATTGTAGTAAAAGGGAATTTATTGGGGTAGCTTATGACAGTACAACAGTCTGTCTGCAGGTCCACAGGTGAAGAAACCAGTAGCTGTTCAGTCCATGTGGCTTGAGGCCTCAGCAGTCCAAATCCAGCCCAGAATGGCTGATGGCTCCCTTGGGAGTGGCTGCTCTTCAAATCCATGATGTGAGGCCGAGGAAACTGGGTTCTGATGTCCAGGAAGGGTAGCAAAGCAGGATGAGAGTGCAAGTCATGAACAAGCACCAGCAGCCAACAAGCAGGGAAGCCAGGAGAGATTTTCTTCCCCTTTATATAGCCTTAGGGTGTGGTCCCGCAACCCTATCCCAGACTTAATGGTTTCCTGAGTGTTGCGGTCAGCATTCTAGTTGCTGCGCAGAAAGAACCCAAACAAAAGTGGCTTGTGGAGGAATGGGTTTATTTGGCTTACGGACTCGAGGGGAGACTCCATTCTGGCAGGGAAAATGATGGCATGAGCAGAGGGCTGGACATCACCCCTGCCATAGCACTGCGAACAGCAGCAGGAAGGTGTGCCAAACTCTAGCAAGGGGAAGCTGGCTTATAACCCCATAAGCCCGCCCCTGACAACACAGCTTCATAGAGGTTGTAAAACCCAAACTGCCATCAGCTGAGGATCTATCTATCAGAACACATTCAATTGTTTGTGGGGGACACCTGTATCAAACTATGACACTGAGTCTCTGGTTTTCCTTCCTGCACTGCCCACACAAGAAAGGATGTTTACTTCTAGCTTCTTTGAACTTCCTTACATCCTGCCCCCTACTGAGAGGCTGCCTTCCTGTGAACATCCTCAGAGACCCACCCAAGATTACTTGAAAGGTCAAGTTGACATCAAAACTTAACCATCACAGTCCACCCCTTGTCAAATTGACATCAAACCATATATCCTTACATAATGCTTAATTCCTAAATGAAGACAATAACAAGATCATAATTTTACCTAACATGATATAACTATCTCACAACTAGAAACTCAAGGCAAGGCTCCTTAACTTAGAGTTCTGTAAAATCAAAACAAGTTACATTTACAGAGTAAACATTCCCAACTTCAATGAGGCATAACAAGGAAAGACTGGGCCAAAGCAAACTCAACAAACATTAGCAAACATCCACATCTGCAACTTAAGTCCCGTACCACAACCGGTGACTGACAGTCTCTGGATTTTCCGATTCTGTCCCTCCAGCTTTGCTGAGTACCTGGGGAAACTTCCATCCCAAGCCAATAGCACTCATGGTAGCCCTTGCAAAGTCCTGGTGTGTCCAAAACATCTTCGGGTCTCCAATGCAAACCATGGTCTATCATCCAATGGCTCCACTTGCCAATCAGGGACTTCACACCCTGTTCCAAATACCACATCTCAACAGCAGCTCCTGGAACCGTGTGCGCTTCACGACCCATTCCATGCATGCATTTCTCATGCTTCCAAAAGCAATACTAGGTATGCAGGACACAGCCATGTTGTTAATTCAGGGCCAAAATAGACATGACTTTGAAGAGCAGATTCCTTTCTTTCAGCGATTTCCTTTCCAAAGAGTTTACTTAGTCCATCTTTCTGTCTTTTCTGGGTGGAAACACCTCCGGCATCTCTCCATTATTTCAATGTAAAGCAGTTGGGTCATAATCAAAAGCCAGTCTCTGCCAGTAAGTTAAACTTGTCTTGAGGTTTTCCCAACTTCAAATCTTAAATTCTCAGTCCCATATCCATAGCCAAGCACACAGTCCATTTCTTAAATTTAACCTTGGTCAAACTCTCTGGGTGTGGGTGGTAGGACACATCCACTCCTTGACCCAGGCACATGCTTCTATTAAGGTTTTCTGCAGTCTTTTCTTCCCCGTAGAAAGCTCACAAGCCAAGCCTCCAAATGCAATTCTCTTTGCACTGAGAATTTCCAAATTCTCACTAGAATAGTCTATGAAATTTAGCTTACCGCTCTGGAAGGCATCTTCAGGTGCAAGTATCAAGTCCATGTCCATTCCTCCAGCACACAAGTTCCAGAAGATCAAAATCCACATGGTCAGATTCATCTCAGCGAATCACCCCACTCCTGGTACCAAATTCTGTCACAGTCAGCCACACGCTACTGGGATGAATCTCTAAACCAGGCACAGTTTGTGAGGAAACGATTTATTCAAGGTCCAGATCCAGGGGAAGTCTCATAAAAGTGAAAGAGGCTGGCCCTCTTTCACAGGTCTGAGCAGAGAGAGAAACCCATCACCTACACCACACACACAGGATAGGAAACAGGCAAGGAGGGCAAAGGAGAGAATCTCTTCCCCTTTTTATAGTCTTAGGGTGGGGTCCCGCAATCCTATCCCAGACTTAATGGCTTCCCGAGTCTCTGGAATTTCCCTCCTGTGCTGCCTACACAGGAAAGGATGTTTACTTCTACCTCCTTTGAGATTCCTTACATCCTGCCCCTTACTGAGAGTCTGCCTTCCTGTGAACATCCTCAGAGACCCACCCAAGATTACTTGAAAGGTCAAGTTGACATTAAAATTTAACCATCACAAGTACATTAGATGCTTTCCTTATTGCTGTGACAAAATGTGCGATACAAAGCACCTTAAGAGAGAAAGGATTTATACACTTACAGTTCACTGTGGGGACAGTCTTGCAGCAGGGGCCTGAGGTAGGAGGCCATATTGAACCCAGTGCTATGTGCCTGTGAGTCACACTGCTTCACCTCTCTGCTCTGCCTTGGCCCCAGCTCAAACACTCTTATGATGGGTCTAGAAACTCCCTCACAGACATGCCCAGAGGTTTGTCTCCAAGGTGCCACCATGAAGCTGACAATAAATATTATCCACACACAATAGATGTTCTTTTTGCTATAATTCTTTTTTATCCTCTACAAAATTTCAAAGATAACTGCATAAAGTAATGGTTATAAATCAGTACGTTTAAAAATGTAATTTGTATAATAATCATCCTAGCACTAAGAAGAAAGTAAATAAGTTACGCAGGAGTAATTTGTGCAAAGTTAAGGTTAAATTGGTGTTAATCTGAACTAGATTTTTAAAAACGATGATGCTAATTATAACCCTAAAGTCAGACAGTAAAATTACTATTTCTAGTACTGTGAAAGGAAAACAGGTCCTCTAGAAAATATTCTAATCATAACGAGTTTCCCCTAAAGAAAGTATTTGTCTGAGTACCTTGCCTGTCCTTCATATGGGGAATACGAAAAGCAGTTGATCTCAGAGCAGTTCAGAGAAGTAGTTATCAGAGTTCAAAGTTAGCCAGAGGACAAGGGAGTGAATGTGGAAGGGCTGAACAGTGCTGCACGGTTTTATTCATTAAAGACAAGCCATTTCTGGTGATCTATCATATAGTAGGTGAATATTGATCATAATCATGTGTCATATACTTTGACAAGCCTACATGAAAGGATTTTGAATGTTTTCATTCCAAAGAAATGATAAATGTTAGAAATCATTGATATGCTTGTGATTTGAGCATTATAAAATATTAAATAATCTCCTATAAATATTGTTTTATATATCAAAAAAATCATAAAAATAAAAAATATAGAAATATAGCATACTAAGGTAAGGAACATCTACTATGCAGTTAATATTTGAATTGAATCTGCTGTGAGCTTGACTTCACAAATATTTCCTTGTTAGATATGAATTAAAAATCATGTTAAATATGAAAATAGTATAAATTTCAGTAAGTGCATCAGAAATATTTATTTATTGTTATTTTTACCTTTTATAATTATTATTTAATATTATTATTTATTACTACAATTTTAGCTGGACTATTTTGGAGGAGTTGCCAGGATTTGTATAGGGAATGCCTCAGCATTTAGACAGGACAGGGCTGTGAGTTGAATGTTACCCCCTTCACATCTTACATTGAAATATAATCACCACTGCACGATGTTTAGGAAACCTATCCTTTCTGAAGTGACTGACTTTGAATTCAGCTTTATGAAGGTCTCAGGACAGCACGTCTCTCTTCTTTGCCCCAAGAGGATACAGCAGCTGGCATCATCTTACCAGAACATTCTGGTACTTTACCACACTACCTGCCAGTGCCTGCACTCCAGAATCACATGATCAATTGGTAACTCTGAAAAGCCAGTTTTTGCAATTGTCTGAATAGTCAAATTATATGATCTATGAATGAACATGTCAAAACAAAACACATCATTTTATACTAGTAATATATGCTCAGAGAAACAAAGAAAAAAGTATATACTATCATGGCTGGTGTAAATTTAAATAGACAATGCTGTTACAATGTACATGCCACGCTTTGATCTCACTTTCTCCCGTACATTTCAATCAGTGACAGTGTGAGTTGTCATGATTGGATAAAATATCAAAAACCTAGAAGGCTGATTTCTTTCCCTTTTTCATGAAATGCTTTGCTTACCTCTGACACGATCTAGGGTTGGGGCTTTCTTAGAGATCTCTCATGCAGCCAGCCTTCTCATTTCCATGTTTCTCTTTGAGTAACCTCCTCAGTTGCTTTCCTCATTTCCCATTCATAATTTGGCACATTTAAATTTTCTGCCTCAAATGCTATCAAATTTGACAATAATATATTTTGCTGGAAAAATATGGGTTTTACTATTGTTCAAATATATTCACATAATTTCAATGACTACTGCTAAGCTTGCATTTTATTTTATTTTATTTTTATATCTTTAGTATGAATAGGTATATGCATTGAGTGATCAAATCTTGTGAATGTGTCCCCATTTCCCTCCTCTCAATGCAGGGTAGTGATGGGCTGAGAAACCATCGTGAACTTTCTGCTCTATTATTCACTTCCTGGATATGTAATGATTAATTTTTTTTCTTCTTCTTAATATTTTAATTCTGACTTATTTAGTCCCTATTTAGGTTGCCAGATCTCCCAAACTTTATGATATCATGTTTCATTTATGTCTAGAAGAGTAACATAAGTCCCAGGTTCCAGAATCTATAACCATGGAGCCCAGTGACAATGGTGCTGTAGAAGAGGAAGCCAGATGGCTCCAGAAATCTAAGCAGGTGACCAAGTTTTTTTGTGCCATTAAAGAATACTTATCATTATATCATTTAAAATAGCATTCAATTGAAAAAGAATACATAAGACCATCAAAAATAAGTAGCTATTGAAGCATCCATTTTATAAAACTGACTCCATTTCATAAAACAGCCCATATATGAAAGAAGCTCTCCTGGCTCACTCCCCCTCCACTTCTGTGGGAGGTCCCAAGTCATAAACTGAAAAAACACTCCATAAAAGGTAAAAATATGACTGTTCCTAGAATATGAAATGCAAATACCAAGCTCCAACTGGATAACCAATCAAAATTGTACAGATCAGGACAAAAGAACCAATGGAAATATAAAACGTCCTGTGGTCTGAGCTGTATTATAATTTTGTACTTCTTGCCTATAAATACCCAAAGCTTTTGTTCCTCAGGGCTCTCTGGCACTCATTGGTCCGGGAGCCCATCTGCGCAGCCGAAAAAAATTTTAAAAATCCTCTTGCATTTGCATCTGCTGGTGTATTTGTTTGAGTCCTGGGGTACGCTCTCCTGAGAAAGACCTTGGGGGTCTTTCACTATTACGGTGTGGATAAAGTTTATATTCAAATGAAAAGTAGGCATAGTAATTTATAATATTAGAAGGCTTACATCCAGAAAGTTGTTCTGACAAGGAGTGTTAAAAGTGGCACTCAGGAGGCAGAGGTAGGAGGATTGCTATGAGTTCGAGGCCAACCTGAGACTACATAGTGAATTCCAGGTCAACCTGGGCTAGAGTGAGACCCTACCTCAAAAACAAACAAACAAACAAACAAAACAAAACATAAAAAAGTGTCATGGAAACAGCTATAGGACTGGTACATTTAGTCTCTTCCTAGACATAGGTGATGATTAAAAGGGAGATTCATTTTACCAAATTATAAATGGATAAATGTTACTTCAAAATCTATGCCAATAAAACGTTTATCTAAATGTTATGTAAAGTTTGGAAAACAATTTTAACATACAAATACTTTAACATTCACCTGTATTCCTTATATACTTCAGATACAATCATGATGACTTAATGATGGGGTCAAATGCGCAAGTGCAAAGATATAATACACTTACAAAAAGGGTTAAAGGTAAGCTGTCACAAAGGGGGCTCCATCCCATATGGGGCTAGAGATGGAACAGCATGGTCCTTTGTGCTCATGACAGTGGAAGTCACACAGACACAAGTTAAACCTGGGGGTGGAGGAAATAAACTGAAAGTCAAAACATTTAGAGAACTCCATATTTGTATATAACACTGTATAGTAGGTAATTTTGTGCAGTTTTAAAATTTTTATGACTTTGGAGTTCTTGTTTTTGATGTTCTTGATTAAATATTAATACAATTTTCTTTCTGTTTTATAACTCTTTGTGTTTTGTTTTTATTCCATGCACTTAACTTTTCTAGTTTTTAATCTGTTCTTTTAATTTAAACAATTATGAAACCATGTAAATGTTTTAAACATAGTCCGTTTCAGACAATTGCTATAGTTCTAAACCACTGGTTCACTTATTTTAATATTTTACTTATTTCCCCTTCTCTTCTCCCTTCCTGTATCTTTCTCTGTACTTCTTTCAAATTTGTGATCCTTCTGCCTCTTCCTCCTGAGTTCTTCAACTATAAGCATGTGCTTATCGCTGAAGAGTTTACAGATATTAATATTATGCTTTCACTGTCATTCTTTCCCAAAAACTCTGCAGCTAATATATGTGTTTTCTCTTTAATCGAAGAACTACTATTTTATATAATTTTTAATTTCCAATAATATGGCTCGTTACACAGAAATAATAATTTTACTAACATTATTTTAATTTATTGAGGCTTTTCTTTCATCAGCAGGGTTGGTGAATTTCATGATTTCAATGCATACATTGATGTATGTGCCCTACTTCCTGGATTTAAGTTTAATGTCTATAAATTAAGAGCATTAATATTCATTTAAATTACTGGTATATTTGGTTGAGCATAATTTGTCTATGTGTATATAAGCATATATAGAAAGTTATTTACATATCTCATTAATTCACCATATTTAATTACTGAGTATCATTTCAGTGAATAAATACAGCAAATATGCTAAAGATTTATTTATTTCATTTTTCTGTTGACAGATATTTGGGTGATTTCAGGTGTTTTGGCTATTATAAATAAAATGGTTATGCATATTGCAAGGATTTCTTAATACTCTATTTTGGACAAATATTTAGACATTCAAATGCCTAGGAATAGTTATGCCAAGTTTCCTGTTCTTACAGAACTGCTGTGTTGTTCACAGTGGTCATTCTACCCTTCTCTGAACAGTGGTGGGTGTTCAATATTCCAGTGGCTATGGAGACTTCTCTATCATTTCACTCAAGATTAGTGATCAATTCGATTTATTCAGCCTAACTGTACTGTTTTTAATATCCTCTCTCTGTATTAAGAGTGTCTTTACGTATTCTCATTAATAATGTGTATATGAAATATTTGTGCCAGTTCTTTACCAACACACACTAAATTATATGTATTTATAGTATTATATGAATCCTTTAAAAATCGGGCACTGGGGTGCAAATCAGGGGAATTGTACCTGCTTGTAATTCCACAAAAAAAAATCCATTTACCAATCCTATGTCATTTATGTGCTCTGCAATAATATTCTTTCTGTGGTTATTTTGTTAAATTTTAAATTCTGGCTTTTTATGTGGGGTCTGGGGATTTTTCCTGATGTCCTCATGATTGCACAGCAAATGCTTTATCCACTGAGCCATTTCCCCTGCTCTAATTTTTGCTATTTTACTTTGATGAGGATGACATTTACTGAACTGTATTTTTTAATTTTTAATTAATTCATTATCTAAATTGTATTTCATTAGTGATTTTTATATCTTCTCAAAGAAAATATGCCTACTTTCAAGAATTTAATATGTTTATATTCTCTTCATGATTTTAAAATTTTCACTAACCCTGAAGATGCAGCACTCATCATAACTGTTGGCCTAGAGGTTGGGATTGACTATTATTTGCAATATTTGTACAGATGTTCACCATCATTTGGTTAAAATATTTTCTTTTCTCCACTGAAATATAATGAAATTTCATAATATATTAGTGTACTATGTATATTCTTTGTGTATTCCATATTTTTCCATTGGCTTATTAACCTATCCTTTCACAAGCCTCCAATTCTCTTGACTGAGGAAGATCTATGAGTTTTAAAATGGGTGCTGTGAATTTTAAATTTTTATTCTCTTAACATTTCTGGGTTTTAATTTCATAAAACATTTAGAATCAACTGAACTTTACTCCAGGAACCAATTATAGCTACGCCATATCACCATCAGGCTGTTCTTCATTTCCTTTAGGATCCTTGCCAGTTTTGCTATTATGATCTCAATGGTTTTGCAAATACACATATATATGCATACTATTACATATAATATTTCAAATTAACTTTATTGAGGTATGTGTTATAGTAAAATGCACACATTTGAAGTTTATATTTCATTTAGCAACATATATATATATATATATATATATATATATATATATATATATATATAAAACATTCCCATTTGTCTCAGATGACTTAAGATCCAACTTCTATGAATACAGATTAGTTTTATATGTTCTAGATTTTTTTATATCTAATAATTCAATACTAATTTTCTGTATATTTATGTGTAGGCATACTTTACATACTTATGCATTGATGTGTATTTATTCATCTATATATTCATATACACATCAATGAATAAAAAAGTTACTCTCTAATGTTAGTACTTTTAAATCTTGTGTTTACTTAAAATGACACATAGTGAATAAATAGCCTCAATGTACTATTTTTACAAGATATAAAAAAATGGAAATTGGTTTCATAACACATTAGCTTCTTATAGAGATATTTTGCTGTTTCCATTTAGAAGGTGGAACCCAGAGCTGAGCTCTGTCTTTGTGAAACAGGGCCCAGAAAACTCCCGTTCCTTCTGTTCTGCAAGGTACAGAAAGAGGGGAGCTGTGTAGGATTGATGAACTGTTTATACTAGATGCTAGATTTGCTGTGTCTTTGATTTTGCACTTCCAGCCTCCAGATCAATGACAAATAAATTTATGTGATTTATAGGGTACTCAGCCCATGATATTTCTGTGTAGCCACCCAAATGTATTATTATATTCTCATACTTCAAAATATTTTGGATTTATCTTTTCACTGAAACAGAGTTTGATCTGAATCAAAAGATACTTGAAAGGGTTGAGGCAGTATTGGAGTGTGAGATGTCTACTTTGTATGACTAGTTTTTCTTCCTGACATGTTTGTTCTTCTAAGTTGAAATATGTTCTTGTGTCTTGAGAATAGAATGGATTTTCATAAGTGTTTTCCATGAAGCTGGAAACTTGACATCGTATCATCCTGGATGATTGTTTCCTGATGAATAGCACTTAGATTGAAAGTGACATAGTGAAGTAATTTATTTTCTAGTAAATGTAATACACTGTTCCTGATCTTTTAAAATAGGAAAACTCATATTTTTAAACTTCTTTTCTATGCACATATATAAATAAAATCTTTCTTTTAAAACATTACTCCTCTTGAATCCTTAAAGTTTATTGTCTAATGTAAAAAGATACATGTAAGATAACTTTACCTTGATACATTTTATGAACTTTTCCTAAGAATTATTTTGTGATTCAAGTGGCAAATTGAAGAAAATAGCAGAATCCCCAACCTTTATTCTTGAAAGGACCAATCTGCAATGTTTCCAAGAATTGGCAACCCACAGCCCTGTAATTTTGGTTACTTGGCAAACTGAGGAAAAAGCATCCTGAGTTTGATGACTACCCGTAATACAGAGTAACTTCAAGTCACGTCTGAGTAAATTAAAAAGACCTTTCCTAAAAATTAAAAAAAAAAATGAAAAGTAACTAGAGGTAAGCTCAGTGGTAGAGTACTTATCTAGCATGCACAAGCCCCTAAGTTCAGTCCTTACTATTGTGAACAACAAAACAAAAGTACTATTTATAATCATCCTGTTAGGGAATCAGCCAAGGTATCTATCAACAGATGGATGAATAAAGGGGTGGCATATATACACAATGAAGATTTAATCAGGCATAATGAAGAATAAAGGCTGCTTTTATCTTGAAAAATAGTCCTTGTTTACAATTATAAAGCCAATATTGGACAGAGTTAGTTATAAAATTTGAAAATATTTCCACAGCATGTAAGGGAAAATGTTCAATAATAATATTTATAGACATATGAGAGTATTCAACACCCAATAAAAGAAAAAATTCATTTGTCTACCACCCACTCAGAGTTTTCAGGTGTGCACAATGCAAAAACTTCATCCTATAATGCAGATTAAATCAGTGAATCATAACAATATAAGTGACAAATGTGTTAAAGTAAACAGTTTCATAACAACTCATGGTTGGCTCATTAAACAATGTAACTCATTAAAACTGAAAAAGTAAACAGTTTCATGTGGATTTTATGGCTTTTTATAAGGTAAACAAGCTAGAAGATTCAAAACATAAGATGGAAATACCCCTGATAAAATTAAATGAGGTCAGAAATTTGCATTCAACAAATGGTGACATACTCTTCCCCAAATTAACTCAAAATAAACCACTAATGATCATTAATGTAAGATGCACACACTTATGTAAAGATATATGATATATGATTACTTGATTTAATAATTACTTTTCAGATACAATACAAAAGAAGCATTCCATAAAAGGCTAAAAATTGATTTCAATATGATAATCATTTTAGAGATTTACTTCTGTGAAATCTAATAGAAAAAAAATAAAATAAAATGTCAAGTCACAGAGAAAAAAAATATTGGCAAGCTGAGGAAATGACTCAGCAGATCAAAACACTTGCCAGGTATGCATGAGGACCTACGGAGGCCTGAGCTGGATCCCTAGAACCCACATAAACATCATGCCTGCCTATACCCCCCAGACATGAGAATCACTGGGCTTACAATCAGCCAGTCTTACTAAAAACAACTCCAGGTTCCAAGAGATATTCCCTCCCAAGGAATCATGGGAAGAGTGATAGAGGAAGACACCCTATATTATTCTCCCCTGGCCTCCACAGTTCACACACACACACACACACACACACACACACACACACACACACACACACTTGCTTTTTGTAAAAGCAAAAGCAAAAATGAAGAAAATATTTGCATAATATGTAAGTGATGAAGGCCTGTTATCTAAAGTGTATGCAAAGCTGCCTCAACAGTTAAACAATCACTGAAAAACTAACCTCAATGATAGGGTAATGAAACTCAGTTAAAATCTATAAATATCCTGAAAGCAGGGATGTCACCAATTATAACTAGTAGGAATATGAAAAGATGTGTGAATTCATGTTCCATTAAGGAATTAAATATGGAAACAAAATGCCACATTACAGCTATCAGATTAGCAAAACATCTAAAACATAAATAGTGAAGCTTTAGGGCCCCAGGAGTCTCACTCATGGTTTGTATGATGAGGTAATCATGTCAACACATAGTTAGACAACTTGGTATGATAAAATAATTATGTCATCACATAGTAAGAAAACTTGGTATGATTACATAATCATATAGTCACATCATAAGACAACCTGGCATGATTGGATAATCATGCACAAACCTAAAAAGATAATGTTGTATGGTTACATAATCATGTAGATGTACTGAGATAATTTGAAATTTTGTGTTGTTTTATTATTTATAAAACTAAGCAGCAAACTCTCAACAAATGGTCCAGTAGTATTTTTCTACTTGGTATTTCCCAAATAAGTAAAAATTTATGCTCACACGAGTTTCCCATGGTTGTTTTAGCTTGATTCATTATAAGTAAAACCTGGAAGCAATTAAGATGCCCTATAATAGTTAACAGGACAAATAAAATATGGTGGAATTGTGCCATTTAAAATTACCTGCTAAAAGAAAATAGATTCCCAAGCCAAGATGAGTTCAAGAGGAACTTCAAGTGCATACCACTAGGTGAAAGAAGTCCATCTGTAAGCAACATACCCCATGGTTCAACTCTATGACACTCCGAAAAAATGACATCACCACAGAAACAAAGAAAACAGCAATGGCTGGTACAGGCTGCAGGTGGGGGTAGGCAATGGAACAGAGCTTCTGAACTCTAAAGTGAGGTAGAGGAGGGACACTGAAATATAGAATAGTCCAATTTTCCTTGAATTTGATAAATACTGTGAAGCTCAGATGTCAGAAGTTAAACAAAACTGTAAGAAATATAAAGGGAACTCCCAAGACTCTTCATAACATAATTAATCACAACTAGTGATTAAATAACTGTCAAGATGAGGGAGGCAAAACTGTCCTTTAAACGCAGATGCACACATGCTCAATAAAGTACTAGTGAATGGAACTCAACAGCATACCAAATGTCATACCAAATGTCATTTGGCATAAACAGGGGAGACTTATCCAGGAGTGAATGGATAGTTCAGCTTAGGACAATCAATAAATGGAATAGAGCATATTGACAAAATGATAGCAAAGACCACACAATCATTTCAATGAATACAGAGAATGACAGAGGTGAAATTCAACATCGGTTTATGATTGAAGAGAACCCTTGACTGGAACTGGGTACTCGTGAAAAAATGCATTGGGAGCCAAAGTCTAGGGACCCCAAAGAGAAATGCACTTTATAAGTGACTTACAAAGAGGCCAGTAACAATAGAATGTAGCCAGTTCAGAAATGTATATCTCAGGTAACCTATACTGATCTCATTCTCCGATGGAGATTATGTTTGTATTTTTCAGAAGGCAGCAAGATACCTGTGGCCTCTCCAACCCCACCAAGGAACTGCAGGCTGATACTAACATCCTTGCAAGAGATGAGCCACACCAGACCTACAGTGGAGGATCCACATGGAACCCTGGAAGGAGTGGTGGGATAAGCAATAGTTGTATAACCTCAGTCAATCAGCCAAAGATCTTCAACACAACCTAAAGCAGAAGTACAGAGGCCCTAAGACCTCAACAATAAAGCAGCCTTAATACCCACCATGACTCAGGGAACTGAGTGGAAAGGGGGCAGAAAGATTGTAAGAGCCATGGTGAAGGAGAACTCCCAGAGACATGCCCCCCCCCTCAGTAACAACATTCAAGGAGGTGGAAAATGGTTGACTCCTAGGCTATCCATAACCCCCTACTCCATGGACTGATCCAGGTTGCCCACGGAAGTTGATACCCAGCTGATTGGGGACATGGAACAGGGGAATCAGGGAACTGGGGATACCAACTCATTATTTGCTCACTCAATGTATCTAATTACGGATAATAAAGGAGAAAAAAGAAAACAGCAAAAATGGACATCACCACAATAAAAGCTATATGTGGCAAATTCATAACCATTTAAAACAGTCAAACATAAAAGTAAAAACTACAATAATATACCATTTCACACTCAGGAGGATGGCTATCATTAAAAAGTGAATAATTGAAAATGTTGGTGTGGTTGTGAAAAATGATATCCTTCAATATTATGAGTTAGGAAGTAAAATGATGAAGCCACTTTCAAAATAGCTAGGCAGCTCTTCACAAAGTTACAAATGCACTTCTCATATGACCCAGCTACTCCATTCCTGGTAAGGAATCTGTTGTAGTCAACTTTCTCTGTTGCTGCTCAGAAAGAACCCAAACAAAAACGACTTGTGCAGCAACCACTAGTTAACCCTGAAATATGAGTAGAAGATAGAGGAGGCTGCTGATTTACATTATTCTTGTTGAAAAGGGGAAGTAACAAAGTAGAAAACTCTCCAAAATAAAAGTCATAACGTTGATTTTGTTTTCACGATTGTATCTAGGTTAGCGAAGTGATTTGTGTACATGGCTCTATACAATCTTTTAAGAAAGTAGCTATAAATTTGATGGAGATTGCATTGTATTCTGCAGTCTTGATAGATTGTCTTCTTTCATGGTTTTAGTTTTAATCAATCACCATGTGAAATCATGTAAACTTCCTCTAATTCATTCTTCAGTGTTTTATCGTTTTTGTTTCAAGTGTAGAGATCTTTTATATCCTTGATTTGGGATAATCCAAATTATTTAATTTTTGTGGCAATAAGACTTTTCCTGATTTTTGTCTCAATGTTTGTCAATAGTACATAAAAGAGCTAAGGATTTTTGTGTAGATTTTCTGCTATTTGCTGGAATTATCTATCAGTTGTAGGAATTATTTTGTGAAGTCTTTAGGCTTTCTTAAATATAGAACATATAATCTGAAAATAAATGTATTTTGATTATTTACATACCTATTTGTGTCCCCTTTCTTTCTTTTTCTTTTTGTACTATGGCTCTGTTCAAGATTTCAAGTATTGGGTTAAGTAGCACTGAAGCCAGTAGCGACACTTTTGTTCCAGATCTTAGTAAAACTGCTTCAAGGTTTTCCCATTTAGTGTGATATTAATTTTAGGTTTGTCATATATGCCTTCATTATGTTGAAATATGTTATTTTCTTCTCTTGTCTCCCCAGTGTTTTTATCATGAGGGGATGCTGTATTTTGTAGGTTTTTTCTGCATCTATTGAGATGACTGTGTGCTTTCTGTCCTCAAGTCTGGATATTGATTTTAATATGTTGAACCATCCCTGGAATAAAACTTTATCAAGATGAATAATATTTTCATATATTTTTGACTTCCCATTTTTTGAGAAATTTTCTTCCACATTCATCAGTTTCTATATTGTTGTTGTATCTCTGTCTGATTTTATTAGATATTAGAGTAGCACACCTGCTTCTTTCCTTCTTCCAATTGCATGGACTATCTCTCTCTATCATTTCATCCTATGGTCATGTCTATCTCTCACTTGAAGACATCAAATGGACAGATCCTGTTTGCCGATCCAGACTATTACTCTATGCCCTTTGATTGGGGAGTTGAGATCATTAATATCAGTTTAACTGACGTATTTACTAGTCCCTGTTTTGTTGATGATTTTTGGAGCTTTATATTTTCCTTAGTCGTCATTTCTTTAGAAAAGTCCTGGCTTTGGTTACTAGGTTTTCCTCTTGTAGCTTCTTGAATATGTTTATTTCTCTCTTCAATATGTTGTATTCTGTCTAATATATCTTGCAGGGCTGCCTTAGTGGACATAAATTTCTTTAGCTTGATTTTTATATCATGGAATGTTTTTTCTTTGTCCGATTACAAGTGAAAATTCTGTTGGATATAGCAGCTTGGGTATGCAACTCTGGTCTTTCAAAACATGAAATACATCACTACACATCCTTTGGGATTTAGTGTTTCAATTGAAAAGTTGGATATTATTTTGCTTGTTCTGTCTTTGTATGTGATGAGATGTTTCTTTTTGGGAACTCTCAGTACTCTTCTATATTCTGTGTATTATTTTGTGTTTTGACAATATTATGACATCTGAAATTTCTTTTCTGGTTCACCTGATTTGGTGTACTGTTTGACTTTTCTACCTGGGCAGGAATCTCTTTGTCTAAGCTTTGAAATTTTTTTCTATAATTTTATTAAAATATTTCTATGCCATTTGGTCTTATATTTCTTCTCCTTTTTCTATGCCCATGATTTGAACAGTTGGTCTTTTCAAGGTGTTGCACATTTTCTTACATGTTTTGTCAATATGTGTTTTAAAGCTTCAGTTTGGATCTAACTAATTGAACTAATTCCTCATCTTTGTCTTCAAGGCCTAATATCCTGTTTTCCACATGGTTTGTTCTGTTGGAGAAGCTTGCCATGGTACTTTTTGTTTGGCTTTGTGGTGTGTGTGTGTGTGTGTGTGTGTGTGTGTGTGTGTGTGTGTGTGTGTGTAACTTTCCCATCTGGAGACAGTGCTTTTGGTCTTGCTGTCCTTGGATCATTGCTTGCTGTTTCTTAGTGTTTGCCTTTGCTTTGTAGTGCCTGGAGTTCAGACAAGGAGGTACTTGTTTCTGCTTGCTGGGTGCAGAATTCACTTGCTTCTGTACTGGAACTTAAAGATGGCTTCCAGCACAAATGGCAGCTCTGATCTTTCCTTCCAAACTGTGGGCAAGAGGATTGTAGAAGGGAATCTAAATGCTGAAACTTAGCTGAGGTTCTAGGCCTAGTGGTGGACAATGTATGCCCACAGGGTGGATGGAAGATTTCTAACTGGAATCTAGCTCTTTGAACGTTATTCCAAGTAGGTCCCAGTTAAGAAGGTCCTCTGTGACAAGCAGTGAAGGGGAGGTAATTTATGAAGTAATCTGGATGAGGGAGAGGTTTTATCAAGGAGTACACAATAAAAATCCATAGATGGTGGGAAGCAAAACTGTCCCATTCAGTTATGTATGTCTGCCTCAAACCTCCCTGGGATATCCCAGATGAGCTTGATCACTTCCCACCCAAGTTCCTGATTAGTCACGGCAACCAATACATCCATTCTGACACTGATCACTGCTCTCTGATGGCCTATTCCACTTTTTTCTCAGCATCTGCAAGCTTGCTTCGGTGTCCCAGGATCTTTATTTCAGTGGCGCACCCTGTTACCAAGTTAAACAGAAGCCTGGACTCATTCTGGACTCTCTTCATCAGCCTCTCTGCTTTTGACAAATTTAATTCATTGTTAAATGATGGTAACTCTCTGTTGTCATTATCTCCAAATGTACCCCTTTACCATGTTCTTTCTTCCCTTGCCATGTTTTAGGCTCTTAAGATTTTATGTCTGAATGATATTGTTGGCTTTCCAGTTGATATTTCTGTTTCCACAAAGACCTAATATATCTCTAACATTCCACTGTGCTACCAGATTGAAATTGAAAATCTACACTCCCCTGGGTGTCACTCATTATGATTACCACAGCTCTTACATAAAGTTTAAACTTTTAGATTATATTTATGATCCTTTATAATTTTAACATAGCTCTCTTTCTAGTCTATTTCCTGTTTGTTTCCTTCAGGGACCTGAGGTTCCTGTTTGTATCAACCTATCAGGTGTTCATTGAATGTGTAATGTACTCATCTCCCCACATGACTCTGAAAATCTCACTTCTCTAATTTGCAAGTTCTTAACATCTGCAATCACAGACTTTTACCTGATTCAGAGGGATACTCTCCCTTAATAAGCATTGCAATGCTCCCACATCATTCTAGTCTTCCCAGCAGGTGTGATACACATTAAGAGCCATCGTAACACAATCAAGTTTTCATCTTATCCTCTGAAAAGTAAGACTCTGAAAGGGAACTGTTAGTGTTCACTATAGTAAGCATATTCTACATATGTTTCACATGTTCAGGATACACTAATTTTCATGATTATCTGTTGAATTAATAAAGATCTTATACATTCCAACTAAAAGGAATTGTTTGCTCTAATTTTATAAATGTTGAATTCTCTTTTATACCACAAATAAGTTCCAACTTATAAAACAAGCCATGTTTGCAAATCCCTTCCCAATCCTGACAACCAAACTAGCACACACCTAGGGAATGTTTGCCTTTTCTCTCTCTGAAACAACTTTTGGGCCCACATAGGAGCACACTCCCCCTCACCCAGACAGCCTCAGTCTGTGAATAAGGAACCTGTGAGGCCATCCTGATTTGCACACTGTACCTTTGATCTCAGGATTAAATACAGTCATCCACACAGAATTGACATAGTGAACAAGATGTCTATGTGACGGCACCCCACTAGCTGGTCTTTCTTCTTCTATGTGGCCCTAACTGTGGGCTGCCAACCAGCCCACACTTCTACATGTGGCCTGTCACAGGACTGTACTCTGGTGGTAACCAACGACCTGTGAATACCTGCTTTGCATGTAGACGTGAGCTTGGGCACATAGCAGATGGTAGGGGCAGAGGAAATGCCACCTTCCAGGCACAGCTGGGTGCGAACCTGGGTTCATGTGGCTTGCTTTGGGAGGGGGTTGGGAGTCAGGGTTGACGATGGAGCTGGGAAACTCCTACCAGATTATCGGGGTTTCACCTGCTCAAACATCGTTATCCCTTTGTTCTCTGTGCCCTCATTTAGCAGTGCCAACAAGCAGTGCCCGACAAGTCTGTATACATGGGGTCCCTAAAATGACTTCTTGATGGTGCTGCCTATGTATGTGTGAAGAGAAAGATCCAGACCATTGTAATTGTAGGGAGAAACCCAAATCAAATTCCCTTTTGGGACAGCCAAAGGGTTATTTCAAACATGATTTTAGTTCGGGGTTCTTTAAGAATAATGAAGCAATCATGGTTATGTGAAAGGTGCCTGACAAGGTTGATACTGATTTGTGGCTTCCTTAGAGGAAGAGTTTATCCAACACACATCAAATAACCATCAATGAATAAGCAAGCAAGAAAGAAAGCAGGGAGGAGGGGAGGAGGTGAACACTGATTTCTGGACACTAGGGAAGAAAAAAACGGGACACACAATTTGACTCAACTGGCAACCATACATTTACTAAAATCACATAGTGAAACAACCAAACACTTACTAAAATCACATAGTGAAACAACCATACACTTACTAAAATCACATAGTGAAACAGTGAAAAGTAATAGTTGAACTTTGCTCTCCACAACATAGATTCTGAATCACCTTTACCATTCTCTGAGAGAGAATTGTTAGCAACCTTCCACGACCCTAATCAAAAATACAAGGACCAAATTATAATTATGCCTAGGTTTCAATACAATAAAAACAGGATACCACTTATAGTTATGTGAGTTGTAAAATACTAAGGATAATTACTTATGCTGTACTTACCATCTGAATTATTGTAAACTTTCTCATCCTTTTTAAGACTTTTAAAATTTATTTACAAGCAGAGAGAGAGAGAGAGAACTGCAAAAAACTCCAGATGCATGTCTCACTCTGTGCATCTGGCTTTACATGGGTACTGGGAAGTCAAACCTTGGTCATTATCCTTTTCGAGTAAGCACTTTAACTGCTGAGACATCTCTCCAATC
This sequence comes from Zapus hudsonius, assembly GCA_004024765.1. Lineage (NCBI taxonomy): Eukaryota > Metazoa > Chordata > Mammalia > Rodentia > Dipodidae > Zapus > Zapus hudsonius. The sequence continues at coordinate 7,217 of PVHP010016876.1, read as the reverse complement.
CCAACTTTATCATTCTTGTAGTCTAAACTAGTCCTATGGTGAACATGGATGCTCTGACCAAGCATAAAACATAAAGATTAAATGGCACTTACTACTACTGGTACAAACAGATCAAATGTCCCTCCCCTATCCATGACTAATTAAAATAGCCTATTAGATAGATATGATTAGTCTTTTGGCCCATTGAGTGGGAAAATCTGTTCCATTCTTACCCTTGAAGAGAATGGATTAGCTTTATAGTAGATTATTTAGCCATAATGCTTTGGATACACAGAGTGAGGACCCCAGACAAGTTATGATTTAAATTTCTTACTCCATACAATCAGACATTAGTATACACTTACTAGCCTAGGTTTCAATAATAAATTATCAAGCATGGTTTGTCTTAAACTGTAAAGGACCCAATACTTCTTTGTTTGGCCAACCTTGGGTAGTTCAATAGTCCCACCAACACACTCAAATTTTCAGGTAATATTTTGCACATCCACTTCTTTATTTTTATAGAATCTTATTATATTGTAATATTTTATAAGTGAAAATGAACTTTCTAGATTGAAACTAAATCTTTCATAAATTTTACATGATTTTAACTGCAGTGTCATTGTTTCTGAGGCAATTATAAGAGTTTTGCTTTTGAATAATTGACATAAGGTTTATTTTGGGTTTTAATGTACATTTTTAATAGTCCGTATGATTTTCACTTTGATGACTTTTTCATTCTCTAGATTTATGTACACTTTCTTCTTCCATGCATGTATTGATTTCCCAGTGAAAAATGTGATGCACCTAAGGAAGTAGATGTTCCTTGTGTAATATCCCAGCTTTACTTTTATTTCCAGAATCTCACATACTACAACCATCGTACAGATTTTCCCACACACTAACAGATGTTATTACTGTTTTTGTAGATTTCTATGTGTTGTAGTCAACGCTATACTGCTCAGATGAGCCTTGACTTAGTTTCCAAGGATTTATTGATGCTTATGAATCCAGGGGAATTTCCAAAAGAGAAAGAGAGACTACAAACAGCCAAGAAACAGCAGGGACTCCAGGCAGAGCTCAGACTGCTCCTATATAACTTAGGATGGAATTCTAGATGCATCCCTCAGTAACACTTTAGTTCTAGACCCTAGGATCTGCCCACAGTGGCACACCTCCTTCAACCGGACAGCTGGAAATTCAAGTTACAAGGCTTTAGTAAAAGTTGTGAATCAATTTACATACTGCACTATATAAATAAGGTGGAGTAAGAGGGTATTTCCTAAGGCTGTAAAATACTGTTTCCACTCATTCTAGAACTCAAAATATTTACTATATGTTTTAAGATGAGTAAAGAACAATCAATAAATTCTCTTCAAATTTCACTCCCATAGTCTTGAGGGACAGAAACAGAATAGAGCAAACCAGTCATCATGGGAACCATTCTCCAAATAGCTACATATACAGACTGAACCAATATCACATTCTGATCTTCAAATCATATTCATTAATACAATTATTTTTTGAACTAGCTGGCTTCTATTTGTCAATAAAATATATTTTTTATTAAGTAGAAAATTTGTATGGACACATCATATGTTGGTAGCATCATTTCCCTCCTCCAAGACCCCATTGCCCTGAGGGCCCTCCTCAGTGGCATTGCCATCATTCATCATGGGATTGTGGGTTATAAACTGTGACAGCAGCAGGCATTGTACATGGAGTTTGGGGTGGGAATAATGTCTCTAGATATCCCCTCCCATTCTGTGGCTCTTACAATATTTCTGACCTCCTTTCTGCAAAATTCCATGAGTTATGGTGGGTATGTTTTAAGTCTACTTTAGTGTTGAGCTCTCAGAAGCTTCTGGATTTCTACTTTGCTACATTTTGAGTATTCTCAGTGCCTATCTCCAATACCCTTGCACAGGTTGTGAAGCTCATTGTGGAATTAGCACTCTTTTTTATCTTGCCAATTCTTCTGCGATTTCACCTGGGCCCTAGCTGATGTGCTAGAGGTGGTTCATCTCCTGCCAGGGAATCAGCAATCATTTCTTGTCTTGATAGATTTTGGTTGTGCTAGGTTCTCACTGCCTTCTGAAAAGAAAAACAGATTCTTCAATGGAAACTGAGATCAGCATAGTTTAAAGAGGATAAGAATTGATAATTTAGAGAGACTGTGATGGGTGCAGTGTCTCTTTTGGCCAAAGACTAGAGGGAGCTTCACGTTGGAGTGAATAATCTTGGCCTCCATAGGATTCTGACTCAGTTCCCATTTCCACTGAGTAGATCTCTTAGCCAATCAGAGAAACATTGGTTACACACCTAGGGTAGGTGCCAGTATTGCACATGTGTATACATCTTGTCAGGCTTGTTGCTTTTGTATATCAGTGTCTTCTGCTTGTTTATAATATTGTTGGGTGTTTTACCCCAGCAGCTCATGTAGCACTTTTCTGCACTATATGGGTTTACCATCTGGGAACTGGCTCCTTCCAGATTCCAGCCCTATTACTCAATGTTCTGTGTAGGCAGCATATGGTGTCTTTAGCAATAGGGTCTGCTTTTACCTCAAGTGAGCAATCAAGTGCTTTGACAAAAGCCTATCTTGTTTTGGGGACCTCATAGGTCTGTCAGATCAATAGCTCAATGTGGTTGTAATCAATTTATGTTACTGCGAGTTGCAATTCAGAGTGAAATGTTTTAGGATCAGATTTCAAACAAACCTCTCCAAGGCCCTTCTAACCAGATTATCTCTGTCTAACCTATTGAGGGTTAAATATTTTAGTCTGATATCTAGGAGCATGGATTCTATGATACCAATTCATTTCAGATTTAGATTTATGTGTATCTCCCCCACACTCTCCCAATTCCCCACAAACCTTCCATCCCTACTATCTGTCCCTAGAGTTGCCTGTCACATATTCCTGCAAAGTCAAACTGTTCCAGGCTAGGAAACACAGATGAGAAATAAAATGTGGTTCTTGTCTTTCTGTGCCTGTGTGAGTTCACTTAGTATAATATGTTTCAAGTTTGCCCATTTTCCAACAAGCTTCATTATATCATTTTTTCTTACTGTTGAGTAGAATTCCATTGTATATATGTACCACCATATATACCATATGTATATTCATTATCCATGCATGAAAAGATGGCCATCTGAGTTGATTTCAGCTCTTAGCTATTGTGAATTGAGCAGCTATAAATATGGTTGAACATATGTCTCTATATTGAAGAGTGGAGCCTTTAGGATAGGTGGTACAGGTCAGTACAGGAGTAGCTGAGTCAGTTGATAGCTCTATTTTCATCTTTTTAAAGCATCTCTACATTGATTTCAATAGTGGTTGTGCAAGTTTGCACTTCCACCAGCAGTGAATGAAGGTTCCTTTTTCTTCATATCCTCACCCACATTTATTGTCATTTGATATTTTTAATGATTGCCATCCTAACTAGTGTAAGGAGAAAACTCATAGTTCTTTTAATGTGCATTTCCCTGATGGTTTAAGAATGTTGCACATTTTCTTAAATGGGTATTGGCCACTTCTATTTATTCCTTTGAAAACTTTATATTCAGTACTCTGCAACATTTCATTTTTTTTGAGTGGATTGTTTTTTTGTTGCTTACTTTTTTGAGTTCTTTGTAGATTCTAGATAGTAGGCTTCTGTCAGTGATATAACTGGTGAAGATTTTCTTCCATTCTGTAGGTAGTATCTTGGCTCTGGTTATTGTAGTTTTTTCTATGCAGAAACTTTTTAGCATCATGATATCCCATTGGTTGATTATTTAATTTCCTGGGATACTGGGATATTATTGAGGAAATCTTTCCCCATTCTTATATAGCTTAGAGTTGTCCCTGTTTTTTCTTCCTGTTATTTAAGAGTTTCAGGTCTTATATTGAGTTCTATAATCCATTTGAAGTTGATTTTTGTGCATGGTGAGAAGAATGGATCTATTTTCATTTTTCTACACGTGCTTATCCAATTTCTCCAGAACTATTTGTAGAAGATACTATCTTTTCTCCAGTGTATGTTGTTGGCTTCTTTGTCAAAGATCAAGTAGCTGTAGTTACTTGAAATAAGGGCTGAGTCTGCATTTATATTCCATTCATGTATAAATCCATTTTTATAATAACACTATACTAATGGCTTTGCAGAATAGTTTTAGATTGGGTATGGTGATACCTTCAGAAGTGTCATCTTACTGAAGATATTTTTGGATTTCCAAGGCATTATGCCATTCCATTTGAATTTTGAGATCTTTTTTATTTATGTGATGAATGATGCTGGGATTTTTATTGTTACTGCAGTGAATCTGTATATTGCTCTTGGTAGAACTGTCATTTTCACAATATAATTTCTACCTTTCTAGGAGCACAGAAGTTCTTTCCATCTTCTCACATCTTCTTCAATTTCTTTGAGTGTTTTTATGTTTTCATGATATAGGTTTTTCATATTCTTGGTTAGTGTTACTTCAAGCATTTCATCATTTTTTGTCTATTGAAAATGGGAGAACTTCCCTGATTTCTTTCTCTGTATTTTTTCTTTTGCTCATGTAAGGGGACTGATTTTGTGCAATGATTTTGTATCCTACCACTTTATTAAAAGAATCTACACCTTTTGAAGTTTTATGGTAATTTCAGGTCACTTATGTATAGGATTATGTCATCTGCTAATAAGGATAGTTTGACTTCTTCTTTTAAAGTTTGTATCCCTTTTTTAAAATATATTTCTCCTATCTTATTGTTTGTGCTAAGACTTCTAATACTATGTTGAAGAGCAGTGGTGAGAATGGCCAACCCTGTCTTTCTCCTGATCTTAACGGGAACTCCTCGAGTCTTTCCCATTAAGTATGATTTGCCTTTATTACATGCCTAGTCTCTCCAACCTTTTGAACATTAAATGCTGTACTTTGTCAAAAAGGCCTTCTCTGCATCTATTGAAACTATCATGTGATTCTTGTGTTCAAGTTTAATTATGTGTTGAATTGCATTTATCAATTTGGTATGTTGAACTATCCTACATACCTGGGGTGAAGCCTGCTTGATCAAGGTGGGTAATGCATTTTGATATGTTGTGGAATTTGGTGTGTAAGGATTTTGTTCTAGATTTTGGTATCTGCATTCATCAGGGATATAGGTCTATGGTTTTCTTTTCTTATTGTATCTACCTTTGGTTTTGTTATCGGAATGAAGCTACCTTGGTAGAAGGAGTGGAGGAGCATTCCCTGTTCTCGAGTTATGTTAGCAATCTTGAGAAAAAGTTGTTCCAGTTCTTTGATGAAGGTTTGGAAGAAATTGGCTGAGAATCCATCAGGTCTTGGACTTTTCCTTTGGTGTGTGTGTGGGGGGTTATTACATTATGAATCTCTATGTGTCTTAAAGGTGGATTTAGGAGATATATGTGCTCTGGATTTAATTTTGGTAGTGGTATATGACTAGCAATTCATCCATTTCTTCCATGTTATCCAATTTTGTGAAGTAGAGGTTTTAGATATATGTCCTGGTTGATTCTTCCAGTTTCATTGATGTCTATTATGGCCTCACCCTTTTCATTTCTAATTTTGTTAATTTGAGACTTATCTTTTTGTCCATTTGATTATAGTCAAAGGTTTATCTTTATTTTTTTAAAGAAATGGCTTTTTATTTCATTGATTTTCTTAAGTGTTTTCTTAATTTCCAATTCATTAATTTATGATCTGATCTTAATCATTAATTTCTGTCTGGATCTACTTGGTTTGGATTGATGTTGTTTTCCACTGACTTTCTGTGTATGGTAGGGCTATTAATTTGAGATATCTCTATTTTGAAGGCATTTAGTGCTATAAATTTTTCCATCAGGATGACTCCCATTGTTTCCCATAAATCCTGGTATGGTGTGTTTTCTTTTTTTATCATTCAGTTCTAGAATTTTAAATTTTCCTCTTTTATTTCTTCCTTGACCCATTCATTGTTTAATAGCATGTTGTTCAGTCTCCATAAGGTTGTGTAATTTCTGTTGTTTCTCTTTTTGTCAACTTCTACCCTTAGTGCATTGTGCTCTGATATGATGCAGGAAGTTATGCCATTTTGCCTGAATTTAAGGAAGCATGATTTATGCCCCAATATATGATCTCTTTCGGAGAAGCTTCCATTGGTGGCTGAGAAGAATGTGTAATCTGTACACAGGGTGGAATGTTCTGAACATGTCTATTAAGTCTAACTAGGTGTTGTTAAGATCTGATACTTCCCTGTTGCTTTTCAGCTTGGATGATCTGTCTATTGATAATAATGGGTTATAGAAGTCCCCTAATATGATGGTATTAGAATTTATTTCAGGTTTGTTGTCAAGTAGGTTTTTATAAGATGTGGTGTACCTGTGTTTGGTGCATATAGATTTATGATTGTAATATCTTCTTTGGATTGTTCCCTTGATGAGTAAAAGGTGGTCTTCTTTGTTCTTTTTGATACTTTTCATTGGAAGTTTATTTTGTAAGACAAGATAAGCATACCTGCTTTTTTTTAATTTCCATTTACTTTGAATATTGTTTTCTGTCCTGTCACCCTGAGGAGTTGTCTATCCTAAGTGGTAAGGTGGGCTTCTTGATGACAGCAAATGGAGGGGTTAATTTTTCTGATCCACCCTCTTAACTTGTCTTTTGATGAATGAGTTAAGATCATAAATATTTAAAGTTACAACTGTGTGGCTCGATTTAATCCCTGCCATGTTTATGACTTTATAGGCTTTTGTGATTTCTTGGGCTTTGTACCTTTTCATGCCTACTCTAGTTTTAGTTATTGTTATCTTCTTGTTGAAGGCTCTTAATGGTTGGTTTTCAATTCTTCTGTATGGAACGTTCTATGAAATCTTCTTGATAGGTTTGGCTTTTTTTTTTCATATAAGCATAGAGATAGCTTTTATCATGGAAAGTTTTTCTTTCACCATCAATTATGATGGATACTTTCTCTGGGTACAGTAGTTTGTTTTGGAAGCCACAGTTTTTTTTACTGTGAAGTGCTTCAATTCAAGTCCTTCTGGCATTCAGTGTTTCCATTGAAAAATATGAGGAAACTCTGTTAGGATTGTTTTAGAATGTAATGAGTTATTTCTCTCTGGCTGCTTTCTGTTCTCTCTCTCTCTTTCTCTCTCTCTCATTTAGAACTTTAACTCTGATTTCCTTGGAGAATTTCTTCTTTGGTCCAGTCTGTTTGGTGTTGTGTGAGATACTTTTTTTTTTTTTTTTTTTTTTTTTTTTTTTTTTTTTTTTT
>PVHP010016875.1:19193-35253 GCA_004024765.1 Zapus hudsonius | reverse complement strand
CAGAGCCAATCAGAGAGAGAAACACCCAGCATCAACAACTCAAGCAAGCACAATCTACCTACCAAACAGCAGAAGCTCCAGACTTGAGCTCAGACTTCTCTTTGCATATGTGTCCCTGGAATTTCACATTCACTTTAGAAATACCATAGGAGGCAAGGCCAAGGGGACACCTCCTCCAGCCAGAAGGCTGAAGACAAATCTTTTTTTTTTTAAATATTTTATTTATTCATTTTCAAGCAGAGATGAGAGAGAGAGAGACAGAGACAGAGTCAAAGACAGAGAACGAGCACCAAGGCCACTACATTATGGGTCTGGTTTATGTGGGTCCTGGGGAATTGAACCCAGGGCCTTAGACACTGGAGGCAAGTGCCTTAACCGCTGAGCCATCTCTCCAGCCCGAAGACAAATCTTTAATACACTTGACTCTATTGGGGGACATTTAATCAAACTACCACAGGGTGGTTTCAAAGAAGCAAATGGCATATTTACTTCTTCACAACATGGCTTAATTTATTCTCTCTGTTCAGGTATTGGTTGTCCTAACCAAGAAGTGGGCTGGATATATTCCTCATGATGGCATGATTGGTCCGACTTTCCAGGTTATATGGTGGGGGGGAAGAAAACCACATACCATCAATGTCAAATAATTTTGGCAAATACATTTCTCTTGCAGTTTTCTCTTAAAATGTAGGAGATAGCTCATGTCTACAAAATTAGTGAACAAAACATTGTATCTGAGGTAAGAAAGAGATTACTTAGGATTGGGTGAGCTTGGAGAGATGAAATGCAGAAATGCAGACTGCACAGAGGTGAGCCAGCCCACACGTGATCTGCAGTGTGTGCTGATGAGCATAGGATGTGAAGCAGCTTCTGAGCCTATTAAAATGGCCCATTTCCTTCCTGGTGGCGGCCTCATTCACGCTGACAGCTAGGAAATGCAAATCAGGAGGTGCATTACTTTCCTTGGCATTAAACATGAGCATATCAGATAATGAAGCAATAAAACTATGTTAAAGCACCTTTCCTTATTTACTCTTGCTCACTGGGAAAGCTCGTTCTCTTTCCAACAGAAGAATGTTCCTCTGTTTAGAGAAGAAAGCCATCAGAGAGTAACTCCCTCCCACTACTGCTAGGGGCAGTGAGGTAATTGTCAGTTACCTGAAATTTTAATTAGGACAATTACTTAAAATGATTTTGAAAATAAATCTTTTTTTAAGTATTGTTTATTCATTTTCAAGGAGAGAGAGAGAGAGAGAGAGAGAGAGAGAGAGAGAGAGAGAGAGAGAGAGAGAATACCAGGGCAACCACCTTGTGGGTCTGGCCCATGTGGGTCCTGGGGAATTGAACCCAGGGCCTTAGGCACTGGAGACAAGTGCCTTAACTGCTGAGCCGTCTCTCCAGCCCAATAAATCTTAATTAGGGGCTTAAAATGTTATGTGTTTTAATCATGACTTTATAAAAATAAATGATGGCCCAGCATATGGTGGCACACACCTTTGATCCCAGCACTCGAGAGGCAGAGCTAGGAGGATCCCCATGAGTGTGAGACCACCCTGAGATTATATAGTGGATTCCAGATCAGCCTGGGATTGAGCAAGACCTTTCCTAGAAAAACAAACAAACAAAAAAAGCAAATCATAAACATGTTTTCTGAGATGGGGAGATGCTCAGCAGTAAATGGTGGTTTCTTGCAAAGCCTAACGACCTGGATTTGACCTCCCAGTACCTACATAAAGTCAGACACACAAAGCAGTGCAGACCTCTGGAGTTCACTTGAAGTGCTGAGAGGCCCTGATGCTCCCATGTGTACCCTCTCCCTCCCTTAAATAAATAATGTTTTTTTAAATAAATAAATAAATAAATAAAGGTTTGTTTTAAATAAATACCATACATTTTCACCTTAAAATCTTCAACAAACAGAGAAGGATGCAAAGTCGACTGTAGAAATGTTCCCCTTACCCACTGGTTATTCTGACATCCTTGATGATAATCACAGTAGAGAAACAGATTGTTCTAGAATAACATGAGCATTTTTTCTTTCCACTCTGTTGAATGTTGCATAACACATGGATTCCAAGGAAAGACTAACCAACGCTGTCCTTTCTGCAGGGTTGGAACTTGAAGTCAGGACTCATATATACTAGCCAATCCTCTGCCACTAAGTCAAGCTACCAGCTCCATATTCACTATTTATTGACTAAGAAACATTGGTGTTCCTCATGCATCTGCATGGACCTGTCCAGTGCATCATGGGTCAGCATTCAGGACAGGTGTAGAGGTACCACTTCCCTTCCACAGACCCCCACACTCTGCATGTTCCCAACTTCTCCGTGCTCAGAGCCCAAGACAGACTTGGGGACAACACACCCTCCTGCTGGGAGAGGGGACATTTCCCTCAGGTGTGTGCACACTCTCAGAGCCTGATGTCAGAGGCATCCCATCCCCAGGGCCTGCAGGTTAAAGACATAGCATGGCAGGTCTGGGTTGATCTCAGTTCTTCCTAGTCTGCACAAGGAAGGCAGACTGGAGAATTCTTGCCTGAAGCAGTCATCTTAGCTGTGGGGTCTACAGGCATGGTTGTAAAAATCATCACTGCATTCCGTTACGTGTCCATGTTTGATACAATCAAGTGGTTTTATAGTCATCCATGTTGAACATACAATAATGCGGGTAATAACAAAACATGATCACACATTCATACTAATGTTTACAGAAAAAATACATCGATCTCACCTCATAGTGAATAGAAGATAGATTTCTCTGGATCCAGATATGAGTTGCCATGGCCCAAGAACGTGGGTTCAGGTTACCACAAATTCCATGTTATTATGTGGTACAAATTTTATGAAGATTTTTTTTTGATTTTTTTTGAAGTAGGGTCTCCCTCTTGTCCAAGCTGACCTGGAATTCACTATATAGTCTCAGGATGGCCTTGAACTCATGGCCATCCTCCTACCTCTGCCTCCCAGGTGCTGGGATTAAAGGAGTGTGCCACCACGCCCGGCCATGAAGTTTTTATAGTAACAGAACAAAGAATGTCATAAATCAATACACTTTTCATTGTTAAAAACTTTAGGTAGTTGGGTTGCAGCAAAGTAGAAAAATCTCTTTTATAAGACTTCAGATGTTTTCTGATGGTTTTCTTAGTCTTTGAGTTGATCGGAGAGGTGGGCAATGATGGATCTTAAGTGAACTAAAGATAGCCCAAGATAATTTACTCTGAATTTATATTGTTCCATAATGTCTCCACAATCACAGAAGATTGGTCAATCAGCCTTGTTTTACACAGACACAAACTTCTTTGGAGGAAATTTAAAATTTACACGGCAAAATTAGTTCTATAAGTGTTTCTACTTTATTTGGTGTGGATTTGTCATGTTGAGCAAATGGGATGAAATGCTTAGGATGGACAATTCCTATTTACCTTTGTCAGAATGGAACGAGAATGTATTTTAGAGAATATTTGTGAAATCATGAAATATTCCTGATTTCCATTTTGGAGATACTACAGAGCTGTTTACTTTTGAATTTTGAATAATTTAAATATAAGCCTCTTTCTTTCTGTCAGATCTGAAGCCATCTAAATGATAACTCTTAAGTTCACATATTTGTTTCTATGTATATAATACTTTAACAGATACATGTATATATGTATCCCAACAATGCGATGGAATTTATGGATCTGATTAGTAGAAACTAGAGGCAATCAATATTTCATTTTTGCTTCTGTAGATCAAAATTTCATTTGCCGCTGGTGCCATGAAAATTGACCTCTAATCAATAGTGCTAAGATGGCAATCTAGCCAGCAACGACATGCCACAAGCATGCTTGCTTGATGCCTTTCTAGAATTTTCTTCTTAAGATATGGCAAACAAAACCCTGAACCCATCGCAGATTTGTTTTCTCTCGAACAAAGACATCTAAACCTTACAAACCTTTCAACTGTTAAATACTCAGTCAAGGAACCTTCCAGAAATTATAGTCTCAGGATCCTAGTCAATATTGTTGTTGCATTACCTCCAAGCTCAGCTAATTATCTCTGGGTCCCACTGTACAGTGTTACCAATAAATAACGGATATATTTTAGTGGCTTTCTGCAAACATTGACTCTCAACTTATTAGTGGAAGATATCCAGCTGTGGCAGCAAATAATTTCAGAGACATGTGTCTTTTTCACGTCCTCCTCACCACAATGCCAGAATGGTCATGAAAGATATGTCTGTTCAAACATTTTGGTGTCTGTTTAGTCTTAGAGCAAACAACCTTATCCTCTGTCATATATCATTAGAAAGTTAACCCTAGAAAGCAAAGATTATTTTGAAATATGGTCAGATGCTCTGATTCAAACCAATTCTATATATATATATATATATATATATATATATATTATATATATGTGTGTGTGTGTGTTTTGTTTTTTTAATATTTTATTCATTTTCAAGCAGAGAGAGAGAGAAAGAGAGAGAGAGAGAGAGAGAGAGAGAGAGAGAGAGAGAGAGAGAGAGAGAGAATGCACCAGGCCCACCGCCTTGTGGGTCTGACTTATGTGGGTCCTGGGGAATTGAACCAGGGGCCTTGGCACTGAAGGCAAGTGCCTTAACCGCTGAGCCATCTCTCCAGCCCATATGATGTGTTTTGAATAGGGCTATATCGTTGATTTATGTGGACTATTTTACTGTTTAATTAGAGCCTAAGGAATTCTGATTAGTTATATGGAAGGAATAACATAGCCAGATAGATGATTTCTACCTGACATGCAAAACTTCATCCTCCGTGTTTGTGGGCCATCCAAACACTCCAGAGGCATTCTGATTCAATAAGAGAGAAGCAGGCGCTGCACAAGGATTACACCATGAGCCTGTTCCTTAGACCAGACACAGTTCATAGATCAGCTTCCAGCCTAGATTTCAAACCAAAATTCCTAGAGACCAAAACAGAGAATCTGTCTCTCCTCATTTCATATGTCTCAGGAGACGTGAGGCCTAACACTTTGTTTTGCTTCGTTCTTTCTCTAACATTTTAAAGGCACATAGGAAGGATGGACCTGGGTTAACCTGTTAAATGCATGGGCCATTTATATTTAAATCATCTTCCCATCCTGCAGTATTGCCAAAGGTTTGACTTCCAAATGGCCTAGGAAGAATATTTTAAAGAAATCGGCTACAAGTAAATTATGATTTTTTTTAAATATTGTAAATGTTAGCTCAATATATTTGAAGTGAATGTAATTAAGGAAATGTAGACTATTTCTTAATATTCTTCTCGTCTCCTGCCCAAACCAAATCTCACCCTATTGAACCCATTTTAAACCCATGGCTACAGGCTTCTCCAAAATTTTTTATACTATATAACAAAGGCATGCAAGCATTTCTAGTTCTCATTTGTCTCCATTTCACATTGTATTTATGTTTGAGATTACAATTGCTTCGACTTCCAAAAAACAGTCTGTGCATGGGCGTGATTTTTTAAGCTTTATATTACAATTCCCTCTGGATTGTTGTGTCCAGTTTTGCAGGTTCCACTCAGCAAAACCGGCATCAATCTTTCAACAAACAACCTTCACATAGACTCATAATTTTCTATGTTCTTTCCCAATTCCCATTGTCATCTCCATACTTTAATTATCTGAAAAGTAACCAAGGTGATCATTAATAAATGAGGCAAAAGGTCATGAATAAATGGAGACAAAAGTTTTCTATACTATATAGATCAGGTTTCTTCACAAGTTCAAGTTCATACATCACTGACTCTTCTTTCAGTTCAAATGTCTCTCCTTGAGTCATTTTCTCCCGGAACTTCTTAAAAACTTTTAGTATACAGTAATGCCATTTTTACCAATCATAGGTTGCTTCATGTCCTTTTTTCTACATTAAGCAATAGTATCTGCCCATTTTTATCAATTGTTGTTAATAGAAAAGGGGTTCAGAGGGAACAATCCTGACCTCCCATGACACCAAATGCCTGCCCTCAAATAACCACAGCCATGTGAAAAGCAATGTCACATGCTTCTATTAATGGCGTCTTTATTTTCAAATGTTCTTAGATTTCTCTAATTAATCTTTTTTTCCTTCTTTATCCTGTGGATTTAGTCCCACCAGGCACTATTTTTATGGCAGATGTTACTGAAGAAGTTATACCTGTGATCTCATTTCCTGGTTATTTCAAGCTTCCTAATCTCCCTTCTTCACAAATACACTAACAAAAGTGATTGTATGCATTTATATGTTGGAAAACATAGAGGAGTAGAGGAGAAGAAAATGCTCATCATTCAACCGAAGCATTAGCAGTAGCTTAAATTTTTCAATATTGTCTTTTAATGTGTCTATAATGTATCATTCTACCACTGCAAATGTTAACCACTACCCATGTTTTGCCAAGATATTTACTTATGGAAGGGCACAAAATCCTGCTTGGTTTTACCTGACTCTGGCCTCTGTGAGTTAGATTTTGCCCTGTGCTTCATCTTTCTGATTTGTGCATTTTCTCATCCATATTTTTGATCATGCACTGCACACATATCCTGTAGGTCATTCACTTTCATGGCTGCGTCTTACTAAGTAATAAACACACATCTCATTTCTTTTCCTTTCTCTTGTCAACAGGCTGTTGGTTGTCTGCAGAAGGTCTTGTCTTTGTTGCTATTCAAGTGTCCGTGAATGTAGCCATAATAACAATTCCTGTCTACCTCAAGACAAAGAGCGAGATAAGCTGTCATATTTACAAGAACTTGCCAAATTATTTCTGTGAGGGTTGTATAAATTTATAGCTCACCACCTGAAATAGACAAGGGCCTACATGACACCTGATCTTTCAATGGGAAAAGCTGTAAATATCTTATGGGCATTTGATTTATATTTTCAGATAACTGATATGTCAGGATACATGTTTTACATATTTATTGGACATTTATGTTTCTCTCCCATAAAGCAATGATTTGTTCATTTTTCATTGACATTTTTACTTTGTATTTAATTGAATTTTACACCAATATTTATGGACTATAAATATTGCAAGTATCTTCCCCTTATTTCATATATTTGATTAGATATTAAAAATTAAACAAAAATTGATTAAATAGACACAGGTGACTAATATTATCCTCATGTTTCATATTTTGCTGTATTATTTCATTTATAAATTTATGCATGATCATTAACTCTAATCTATATCCTTCTCAAATCATTATATATTTTCATTACATTACCAATAACATTGACATATTAAACATGTGATCTGTTCCTAGTGGAGAGTGCTATTATGTGAGGTGATAATTCATTTTATTTTATTAATTTTTCAGTAAAGATAAAAGCTTTCTCAATTCTATTTTTTGTTTTCCCCCTTACTTCACAATCCATCATTGCATTTTATTGACATAAATTACTGTATATTTACCCAGGATGGTTTATGAATGGTCTGACCTCATATCATGTTATTTTAAATTAGACTGTTAACTCTTTTAGCTTAATAATGTATTTGTTTGATATGTGAGTTATCCTCACTATTCATATGACAAGTTAAAGCGTGTGGTTATCATAGATTCATCTTCACCCATTTAAATATTACTGCCAAGTTCACTGTTTCTTTAGATCATACAGATGTCATTTGATCAGTTCTGTTTTGAATCTGCTGCTAACTTTGAAATGAATTAGAAAATTGAATCTTTTAACTTTTCTGTTCAAAACCCTACACCTTTTTATCTCTATGTCACACGTCCTTAAATAACAGTATAAACCGGGAGTGGTAGCGCACGCCTTTAATCCCAGCACTCGGGAGGCAGAGGCAGGAGGATCACCATGAGTTCAAGGCCACCCTGAGACTACAGAGTGAATTCCAGGTCAGCTTGGGCTAGAGTGAGACCTTACCTCAAAAAAACCAATAATAATAATAATAACAACAGTATATATTATTGTAAAACAAATATCAGAAAGCATTATGAACTGTATATCTCAGACTTAAATTAGATTTGGATGTGTGTGTGGATTTGTGTGGATTGGGTGCACATATCCACGTGGTCACATAAGAGGTCTGTCAATCATTGTGG
Source organism: Zapus hudsonius (assembly GCA_004024765.1). NCBI lineage: Eukaryota > Metazoa > Chordata > Mammalia > Rodentia > Dipodidae > Zapus > Zapus hudsonius. Next base: position 27,211 of record PVHP010016875.1, on the reverse strand, counting down.
GAGTTCTTCCTCACTTACTTGCCACCTTATTTTTTGATATGAAGTCTGTCTCTGAGCCTGATATGCACCAGCCTGACTGGATTATGTAGCCAGCAAATTCGAGGGTTTCACCTGTGTGCACTTCCTCAGCAAGTGCTGGAGAACTCATATTAAGTGTCAAACACTATTCTGATAAAAACTTGAGGGATTTTTATAATATTTAAATATTATAACTTTATAATATTTTAAAAATGCAAATAAAAAAAATCTCACTATGAAAAGGGCCTTATTCCCCCCACCCCAATTAGAAAATGTCAAAGGTACAATTTAGCCAGAAAAGAACTAAATTCATTCATCCACTCTTTTTTAAACAATGAAATTACAATGGTCAAAATACAAAGAGCTATTATATTCCTACAAAATCTAAAAGAAAAAATTAATATGCTTCTTAGCGCCGGTGTTCTTGGCAGAGTCTACCATATGTGGATGTGGTTATTGTTAAGATTGGGAAAGGAATATGTGTGTTTTCATTAAATCACTTTCTTCTATGAAACCACCTTTAAGAAACAGCTCTACTTACGCCTTAGGGTGTGAACACACGATTCTTGCACCCAAATTTTCATTACAAAAACAATAGTTTCCACAAATTGAACAGTATTAAAATATATAAATGTTGTTTCAAAAAGTCCTCACTAAAGCATCCATTAAGAAATTTTCAGGAATGTAATTAGGCCTGCTCACTTGGCATGTGCAAACTCCAAGATACAGTGTCAACTGATGAAAAACAATTTTACTTAACAGGTGTGGTGTTACACACCTTTAATCCCAGCACCCAGGAGAGAGTGGTAGGAGGGCTGCTGCGAGTGAAAGCCCCCCCTTAGACTACATATTGAACTCCAGGTCATCAGCCCGGACTAGAGCAAGACCCTACCACACACACACACACACACACACACACACACACACACACACACGATTGTAGTTGTGGGTGGTCCAGGCAGAGAGTGCATCTGCTGTGAATCTTTGTACTATGTGAGTTTGTAAATATCTGCTTTCATTTAGAAGGAGGAACAGAGGCCCCAAAGACTATTGATTCATTAATAAAGCAACAATTCGTCCCAGAAGAAAACCTGGGATGTATGCATGCTATATTTCTATTTTCAGTTTATTGTTAGGGAGAAATATAATCATAGTCTAAATTGATAACAGTCACAGTCAAACGTGGGTTTTAATAACCATGAGAACTTAGTGCTCATCTATAGAAAAAGGTTTTTGCAAGTTCATCTTAAGTATCAAAACAGAAATGGAACAGGTGCACCTGGGCAGCTCCCATACACAGCCACCCCCTTGCCTAGAATCAGTGATATTCACTATTCTTATCCAAAGAAATGAATTACCAACAACTTCCCTAAACTGGACTTTGTTACCCTTTTGTAATAAATTGAATAATTCTCATAGCTGAAAACAATTAGGTTTCAACTTCAGTGCTTCCTTGCTATTTATCTTTCTTGTTATTGCATTCTATAATTGGAATATCTATTCACTTGCCGTGTACTCCTATTAAGATTGGCTGGGAAAGCCAGGGGACTTCAGACTTCTGCTGCACACACCCTGCACAAGAAATGAACTCTTATTTATTCTCAACTCTGTTGACTTACTTACCATGAGGAGTGTTTCAAAAGCAGTTCCAAAGCTTGGATACGAGAGAAACTGCACACAAAGAAAGCACCATTTATCTTTCTTTTATCCATAGGCTGATGCCATGATACTTGTCCAAACCATCTCTCTATTTTTTGTTCGTGTGTGCAGTGTGCATGCACATATATGTGTTGGATCCATGTTCATGTGTGTAGGCACATGTTTGTTCTTGTGTGTGGAGGTCAAAGGTTGATTTCAGGTGTTTTTTATCATTCTCCACATTATTTAAAAATACATAAAAATATATAAAATGTATTTTTTATTTATTTGCAAGCAGAGAGAAGGAGAAAGGAAGGAAGGAAGGAAGGAAGAAGGAGAGAGAAGAGGCATGCCAGGGCCTCTAGTCCCTGCTGAGGAACTCCAGATTCATGTGACACATACGGGTATTGTAGAATCAACCCTGTGTTGCTAAACTCTGCAGGCAAGTGCCATCTCTCCAGGGCTCCACTTTATTTTTTTGAGGCAGTTTTTCGCTAGAACCCAGAGCTCAAAGACAGCTTACCTAGCTGGCCTTCTTGCCCTGGTTATCCTCTGTCTCCACTTCCCAAGGTCTTGGATTAGAGGCAAGTTACCCCACCAGGCCAGCATATACAGGGGTGCTGGGAATCTGAAGCAGAGCTCTCTCCATGGTTAATTTCTTGGCGGAACACTTTGAGATATTTGTAAGAAACTTGTTTCTGGGGCCTTGATGAAATCCTTGCAGCTGTCCTGTCGATGTTCCAGACACCGCTGTGGGTAGGACAGTGAACTCATACGACACCATGAAGTGAGGATGGACAGAAGCCCATCCATCTAAGCGTAAGGCCAGCACAGAGCACTTTCTCGTTTAGGTTTCTGAGATGGAAATATAAATTTTCTGTCTGTTCTTATTTAAAAGGTGTTTTGAAGAACCGGCCTTGCTTCTTGGACTTTGGTTGACATCAAAGAGAAGAGCCAATTCTCAGTCTCCGTTTGTGTCTGACACACAAATTCATCTGGTGGGCCAGGCAGGGGTTAGAACCATAGTTACATCCAGCTGTTTTCCTTCTCAGCTTGAGCTCTTATGCTCAGCCAGAATTGCTGTAGTCAGCTCTCTCATTCCTGCAACAAAGAACCCGACCAGTGTTTCTTGAGGGGGAAATGGTTTAGTTTGGCTGACAGATTCCAGGGGAAGATCCGTGATGGCAGGAAGGTAAGCAATGGCGTGAGCATGGGGTGGACATCACCTCTTGGCCAACATCAGCAAAGGGAAAGGGTGCCAAACACCAGCCAGGGGAAGCAGCCTAGAGCCCCATAAGTCTTCCCCCAACACGCAGCTCAACCAAGTTTCCATTACCCAAACTGCCATGAGCTGGGGATCCAGGAATCAGAACACATTGGTTTCCGGGGGAAACCTGGATGAAACAATCAAAATCTGCCCCTGCTCCGCCACAAAATAACAATCAGACATTTATGTTAAGTGATATTATGATCTTTTCTTTGTACATTCACAAATAATCCAAAAATGAAAGATTTTGCAGAGTCTGTCTCAATGGGTAAGTTAAAGTATAGCTCTCCATGATCTGCCAATGACCTGCTTCTCTGAATTTAATCTAGTTGTTGAAAACTCCAGTTTTTCAAATTGGGATCAAAATCAAAACCTAAAAATGTACATTCTATTTAAAATGTAATGTGAAGAGATCAACTGTGTGATGGTTAAGTTTTGTTGTCCACTTGTCTTTTCAAGTCATCTTGGGTGGGTCTCTGAGGATGTTCACAGGAAGGCAGCCTCTCAGCAAGGGGCAGGATGTAAAGAAGCTCAAAGGAGCTGGAAGTAAACATCCTTTCCTGGGTGGATCATGCAGGAAGAAAATTCCAGAGACTCAGGAAACCATTAAATCAGGGGAAGTGTTTAAAAACCCCACCCTAAGGCTATATAAAGGGGAAGAAATTCTCTCCTTGCCCTCCTGCTTGTTCCCTGCTGTTGTATATGTGGTGTTGTTGATGGGTTTTTCTCTCTGCTTGGACCTGTGAAAGAGGCTGGTCCTCTTTCACTCTTATGGGATGTCCCTTGGATCTTTAGCTTGAATTAATCGTTTCCTCCCATAAACTGTTCCTGGTTTGGAGATTCATCCCAATGGCGTGTGGCTGACTACAACAAACTATATTTAAGATTAATAATATAGTAATCAAAGATGATTTGAGGTTTCTAATGAATTCTTTAGAAAATTAATTTTTTTTCAGTGCTAGGAATTGAACCCAGTGTCTGGCATATATGTTGGTCATATGTTCTACCACTAACACAGTGGTCCTTAAATTATAAATTCATTTTTTATTGTTTTAGTAATCCATCTCTTGAATATTTATATTTGTAATTTGCAAATTTAAAGATTTAAAAATTCTTATATCACAAAACACCGCAGCCTATGTTTATAGGTAGAAACAAGTGAAGAGAATTTATCTTTAAACAGTTTCTATTTTTAGAAAATGGAAAATAGTTTTGAAGCAGTAACTGCTACTTTTATGTTTTGCACATAGTGATACACTCTAAGGAATCATTGATTTTTTTGACATCCAGCTTTACACTTTAAACTCGTGCAAAACCTGGTCGATTTTCAGCTTTTGCATGAGTAACTTGCCAAAGCTGGTCAGGTTTCAAAGACTGAGACACTTCTGAGAAAGGGGAACCCACTTATAGATACACGTAACATTTGTAGCATTTATGGAAGGAAACAGTACTGCTACAAAAAATAAGGTCACCACTAGGAAGAACTCAAATCCAATGCTGAGGCTTGATTACCTTATCTTCCAAAACCAAGGAATTGTTTTATTTTATTTTTTTTTCATTACAGTGTTTGACTGGTTCACACAAACAAGTATATTTCTACATGTCTTAGGTTTTGTAGAGTCATTTTTACCAATTAATAGTCTCTTTCATTCAGACATTAATGTTACTCAGGACAGATAATTTTTAATTTTTTTTATTTATTCATTTTCAAGCAGAGAGATACAGAGAAAGAGAGAGAGAGAGAGAGAGAGAGAGAGAGAGAGAGAGAGAGAGAGAGCGCACCAGGGCCACCACCTTGTGGGTCTGGCTTATGTGGGTCCTGGGGAATTGAACCCTGGGCCTTAGGCACTGGAGGCAAGTGCCTTAACTGCTTAGCCATCTCTCCAGCCCAGATAATTCCTTTAGAAGGTCAAAACTATACTAAAATATATTGATCTCATTACTTCTTAGGAGATAAACACATAGAAGACTGGAAAATAAAGGTGAAATTCAAATTGTATGTTTCTGTAATTGTTCAACTGCTATCATTTTAATAAGCAAGAAAATGTAAAAGTCTGAATATTTTCACATTAATGTTTCAGAAATGCAGTTTCCCTAAATCTTGCATGGGTATTTAGACTAAACACATTTACCTAGTTTTCCTGTACCAAAAAAAAAAAATGTATGGGTTACACTTTTAGAAGTTTTTGTTTAGTTAGAATGGCCATGATGAAAATGGATCAAAACACTTGGAAGACATTTAAAAAACAATTTTGAGTATATTCTTAGTATTTAGGAATATTTTGAGTACATTCTTACTAAGTATTATGTTGAGAATATGTTGAATGATAAATAAATAGACTTTAAGATCAATACTTATATCCAAGATGGCACAGTTCTACTCTGGCACGTACAACTGGAATTGGGCCATTTTATAGAATAGAACGAAACATGAATAGCATTTAGAGACAACAGTATGGTTGTGCATTCATTCTTTCCTTATAGGGGAATTAATTCAGGAAGAAACTTCTCATCCAATTTTGACAATGTGAGTGAAAGCAGTTCTGGGTGTGGAAATCCATATACACTGGTTACCCACCGTATACAGAGCCAGTGCTGAAGGCATGATGCCTCTTACAGAGCATTATAGAGAGTAAATTTTGCATTTCAGCATTGAGCTTCCTGGCACTGTACAAGGCTTGGAATAGAAGAAGGGTTTAATGCATCAGGCTCCACTGGAGGTGGTTGAGTAGAATAAAGACCAACATGGAGAAGAGCCTCAGTGTGAACTCTCCAAGGAGAAGGGCAAAAGCTGACAAGATCTCTTCCCCATACAGCATGGGACATAACCATTAGACTCAGTCATTTTTCAAAGAACCTTGTTATTCACACACATTTTTCCCTGAGTAGCAAATGGGGACCACAGTTTCCCCTACAGTGTTTTTGTCACAAATTAGATTCAGGAGAGTCTCATTTGGGTCATTTACAATTCTCTGTCTGTGTTTAATATTCAGGCAAAATTGAATTAAATGAAATCCCGGAGTTCTGCCTTTGCTCACTTGTGTTTGGGAGAGGCTGAGCAGAAATCAATAGAAAATGCAAATAAATTGTATTATATTCCTTATTGCATAGCTACTGACAGATAGGCTGCCTTGGGAAATAAGTTCTATATTCAGGCAACATTTCTTGTCTTTTATGAACTCCTAGATGTTTTGTTTCCTACCCTGAATGCAGGTGGTTTTCAACACAAACTATAAGCAAATTCGTTCATAAGTCCTCCATTTAATTTCCTCTAGAAAATAAAATCTGTTAAACTTTATTCGAAGTACCATAAATACGTCCCTACCAGATTTTTATCATTGGTTAACTCCTTCACCTATTGTAAGTGAATGAACCTGATACCAACAGAGTGTCATTTTACCCTTTAAAGATTTTGCCAGAACTCACATGCTCTTACTGTGAATTTTATATTTCAGTTGAAAAATGCCCCAACATCGTCCTTCCTAAGAGACTGACCTTTTTGTATAATCCTATCTTTGCAGAAGATTCTTTTAGTGTCTATACATATGTGCAAATTTTCCCTCACAAATTGAAAATGTTTCATTCTCATTTTCAAGAATTCCTCCCTTCTACTCTTTTTGTAAAAAATAAAATTATACCAGCAAAATCTTTGAACTGTTTGGATTTCACACAGGTCCTGGTCCTTAGAGGTCAGAGGCCTAAGCCCAGGAGGGAAACTTAGGTTCGAAATGCAGGTTATCCTTCCTCAGACATGTTGCCAGGTAAAATTTTTTACTTTGTCCTGAGTTAATGTTTTTTGAACACATTTGAGAATAGAAAAGTTAGCTATCAAGATGAAGTCCAATATATATAGACACAAATTCCAATGAGCACACATCAAGCATAAAAACATGTGTGTGTACACACAAATGAGAAATGGTAAACTAGACTAAAGTAATATATTAGAAATATTTAATCATGTGAGACTTTTTTGAAGATCCATGTTTAAAAAGTTTTATAAAGATTAATATACAATTTTAGATTTTTTGGTAATTTTCTAGTTAGAGCATGAACCAACTGCATTATTCAATGTTTCAGGAATAATTGGGAGAAACTTGGTGACAAATATATTGGAACTTTCTGTTTTTGCAACTTCTTGTCAGCAATTATTTTGAAATACAAAAGGTATAAGTGCAGCAATAATAAAAAAGTAAAAGCTGAAAAGGCAATTGCTTAGTAACAATACAGAATATTCTAGAATACTTTGCACACAGCATGCAGCCATACAAATTTGCACAGTCTTTATTTTAAAAGGACTTTTTTGATATGATGGCCCCTTAACAATTATTTAAAGATGGAAGAAAGTGTCAATGATGCCTTAATCTCCCATTATGAGGTGTGTCAAGATGTCAAGCCATTGCAAAGATAAATAGAACTTTGAAAGTGATAGCTGCCTTTGGTCTTGACAGTATGCATTATAGGACATAAATTAAGTTTTATTTTTAATAAATAGTGTTATCTTCTTGGTTAGGGACATAAGCTTAAGAGTTGAGGAGCTAAAAACAAATGATGAAATTCCACGTATTTTTGGCTTCCTTGAGAGACTGAAGTGAATTTAAAAATTAGGAAGCCAAGGATAAAATGATAACCGAAAATATTCTTCCTTGATCAAAGTAAGATAGGATGCAATTTTATTTAACAAAGACTTCATTTTTTCATTGTGTAACTTTTTTTTACTTTTATTTATTTATTTTTATTCTGGATAAAGAGCTTGATTGACTTGAGGCAAATGAGTTCACCATGAATGCATATATTTCAGAAAAATTACTAATCTCCTTAGTGAATTAGCACTTAATTTTCTCGATATTGGATAAAGTCCTTTTGAAAATATCAATGTGTCATGTCTCATACATAGATAACAAAGCCTGTTTGTTCATTAAATTTTATTTTCAGACCAAAGATGATCTGTTTTATGTAATTTATCAGTTTGACATAGTGACAGTTCATACTGAACTGTGGTTTTGAAAATGGTTGAAAAGTCTATGGTTTTTAATGTATTAAAATTGTGACTTAAAGTTACTAAGCATCTTATTCATGAAAAGCATTCAGATCAGGC
>PVHP010016875.1:0-19093 GCA_004024765.1 Zapus hudsonius | reverse complement strand
CCTCATTAACTGAGCAATCAGAAATTAAGCTTCTTGTGTTCTATGGTGAAGGTTGTGGGTGCACCAATTCTGTCCTGTGCTGAGGGGTGAGGTGGCATTCCATGTGGAGAAAGCTTGTTTATCTTCTACCCCATCTCAGGATGAGGTTTCTAGAAGCAGTCCTTCCTTAATCCCTCCTATTTCACTGGATCAAATGATTTTTAAAACATTTTCCAACAGAATCGGAGGAAAAAATATGCTTACTTAATTAGTAGACTAATGAGAACCATTTATTGAGTGCCAAGTGGCTAGAAGGATTTCTGCCAGGTATTTCATTTCTGTTAGGGATTGAATATCTTCAGAGTGCTTAAGAAGAAAACAATGTAGAAGGACAAAGGCATTGTGGAGGTCAGCCACATATCACTTCGGATGATTCTCCAAACCAGGAACAGTTAGGAGAGAAAATGATTTATTGAAGCTACAGATCCAGGGGAAGTTCCAAAACAGTGAATGAAAGAGGCTGAAAGAGGCTGAAAGAGGCTGATAGAGGCTGAAAGAGGCTGAAAGAGGCTGAAAGAGGCTGAAAGAGGCTGAAAGAGGCTGAAAGAGGCTGAAAGGCTGACAGAGGCTGAAAGAGGCTGAAAGGCTGACAGAGGCTGACAGAGGCTGACAGAGGCTGAAAGAGGCTGATAGAGGCTGAAAGAGGCTGAAAGAGGCTGAAAGAGGCTGAAAGAGGCTGAAAGAGGCTACCTACCCCCTTTCAAGGTCCAAGCACAGAGAGAAACTGATGGACAGCACCACACACAGAAGGAAACAGGCAGGGGAAGATTTTCTCCACCTTCGTCCAGCCTTAGGGCAGGTCTTGGGACCCTTTCCCAGACTTGTTGATTCCCTGAGTCTCTGGAATTTCCTTCCCCTCCCAGGAAGGGATGCTCAGTTCTAGCTTCCCTGAGCCTCCTTACAGGCTGCCTTCCTGTGAACATCCTCAGAAACCCACCCAAGAGGACTAAAAAGGCAAGTTGACAGCAAAACCTGGCCATCACAGGGCAGTCAACATATTTTCTCTTGAAAGACTGTGTGCATATATATAGAGAGAGGGGAGAGAGAGAGAGAGAGAGTGAGTGTAAAATAATCTCAAGTTTCCAAAGGCAGCCTGTCTTCTGGTCAGCAGGTTGGAAGAGGTTCTTACTGACCTCATATTCCCTGCATGAACACAAAGGCTTGGAAATGTGTTCTCAAAAGACAGCAGAGGATTTTAAGTTCCGTCCCTTTAGCAAGTGTTTATTATTTTTATTTTATTGGCTTTCCCAGGGAGAGTCTTGCTGTAGCCCAGGCTGACCTGGAATTCAGTCTGTAGTCTCAGGGTGGCCTCAGACTCACGGCAATCCTCCTACCTCTGCCTCCCGAGTGCTGGGATTAAAGGCGGGTGCCACCACGCCAGGCTTCTCGCAAGTGTTTTAACTTTGTCCCCATGTGCCTTACTCCTTAAAGTTGCCATTACCTCAAAACAATGCACAATTCCACTTCGAATCTTTATTTAACGTATGTCTTGGTGTCCACGTTTGAAGTAACACTGTCATATTAGAAATAACACTAAAGAAAAAAATGTCCTCTAGATATTTATGTGCTAATTTTATACCTCACCATCTAATTTATGTGTAATGTTCCCAAGCTTAAACTTTAAAATTTATAATCAATACATTGTTAAGATCCTGATAGATGTAAATAAGCGCTTCTAGGTTCTCAAATTTGAAAATGCTTCAGTTAACATTTGAAATGAGGCCACTAGATCACAAATGATTTAAATAGATTCCTTATTAAACCCACAATTGATGAGATTTAGATGTAGCATTTTGAAAATAAAAATGAGAGGTGTGAAGAATAGTGTGGTAGTTTACACATATTTTGGCCGTCTCTTAAAACAAAGTTGTCTGAATTGCATATCTGATTGTCATAAGCATGCAGAGACATTTAGCAATCAATTGCATAATAAATCCTTTGCGAAATGCACAAAGAAAGCCTTTGTTCTTTTTTTTTATCAAAATAATACTCATAAAATTTTAAAAGTTCAACAACCCTTACTTGCTGTGATCAACAACACACCAAACTCCTTCCCTGATTTCCAGTGTTTTTACCTAGAATAATTATATTGGGCAATTTCTTCTGTCAGTGTTTAAAATTTTATTGACAATATTAAAACACGTCCTCAATCTATGTGGATCATAATCCCTCCCATTACCTGGTGTCTCTCACCCCTGTTTCCCTTCTGTCTAATTATTCCCTTTTATTTTTATATTTTTTATTGCCTCTTATTTTTTGCCCTACATCACCTTCCATGTCAAAATGTTGACAGGCTTAATCCACAAGCTACAGAAACTTTATTGTCTGTTTTCAATTTAATTATTTCATTAAAGGGTGTTTGTGCACATGGAGGTGTGGGGGAGAGGTGCACGTGCCCCAATGTGGATTACAGGGCATTACCTCAAGGTGTGACCCTGGCTCTGCCTCTCTTTGTCATAGGCACATTGGCACCACAACCCACGGACCACTTTGCATCCAGCTGAAAGTGTGTGCTGGGTGGAATCACACAGGGTTGGCAGCCTCCAGCAGTGGGCTCTGCAAGCAAATGTCTTAACTATGGGGCCATCTTCCCAGCCCCCTGCTTATTCTTATATTAACAGGCTTATACATGTGCATAATATATTTCGTTTACTATTACCTTTTCTTTCCACCCTTCCCACTTCCTCACACCAACCCCCTTCTTTTCCCCAACTAGCCTCTCATCTACTTAGATGTCTTATTATTCTGATGAACCACTGAGTTGAACTGGGTTTTCCTCCATGGACATGGGTACATGGGTCTATGTCTATGGTGTGGGGCGGGGGGCTTTTCCAGAGAACACTTAACCTAGCAGTGCCTATGAAGCATAGAAAATATCTCTCTCTCTCCTAGCAACCATTAACTGCCACTAACTCCTCAGGAAGATGGGGTCTCATGTCCTCCTGCAACATCCGTTTCAGAAGACTGATGGGCCAAATATTGTGCAAGTCTTCCATAGTTACAGGAAAACTCTTAACAAAGCAGTTGTAGTGACTTAAAGCATTCAGGTGTACCTACATGATTTATTAATGGGACGTTACATTGCTTTATGAGAGCAAAGTAGCCAGGGTACAGTCAATGCACCTCTCCCATCAGGGCCGGGGAAGTCCTTGATTCTCATTAGCTGTGCAAATTGCAATGGCCTGTGATGGCAGGAGAGACTCTCCCTCCCTGAGCTGGGCTTGCTTTACCTCAAGCTCCTGTGACATGCATGCGGCCTCAGATGGGTTGTGTCTTTGAGTTTCTGTGAATAAACCCACATTCAGCAGGATCCAGTAAGAGGAATCATTGAGTGCCTAAGGGCTGGGACATAGAGAGAAGATCAAGCAAAAACTCCCGAGTGGGCCTGTGGAAGGTGAAGGTCAGTTTTTAATGTTTGAACATAGAAAATCATGAGTATCTTGTACTTTGTTCATTTTCTCACCTCTGCCTTAGTATCGTAGCCCATTCAGACTCAATCTCTAGCCCTTCTTCTGCTACCTGGTTTCACACACATGTTTACATTTATGTATGTGTACTCATGTCAATATCATATATATATCATATATATATGTATATATATGATATATACATATATATATATGTCAATATCATATATATATATATATATATATATATATATATATATATATATATATATATGGCTGGAGAGATAGCTCAGCGGTTGGGGCACTTGCCTTCAGTGCCTAAGGCCCCTGGTTCAGTTTCCCAGGTCCCTTATAGGCCAGACCCACATGGTGGTGGCCTTGGTGTGCTCTCTCTCTCTCTCTCTCTCTCTCTCTCTGCTTAAAAAGGAATAAATAAAATATTTAAAAATATCATATATATATAATTTTCATACTTCCTTTCAGTCTGCCCCCCCAGTATAATAACATCACAGAATCCATCATTCACCACTGAGTGTGGTCCCATTTCCTTTGTCGAGGTTTTTTTGGCTCTGGCCACCCAAATCCCACGCTTTCATGATTTTCTTGAATTAAAAATAAATTCCAGACTTAACCCTCACATTTTTCTCCGACCTTTATACTGCGTGTCTCAATATGGTCATCCATGTGAAGGGGCCTTTCTTCTGGTTCCTTCCATCCATCTGCTTGCTTCTACTGGCCCAGAGCAGAGGGCCACTCTGTGATCACCTTATGTGGTCTCAGATTTCAGGCTCTCTTCTCTTACGGATGGACCCTCTTCAACCGCACAAGATTTGCCTCTAGTTGGTTGACAGCCTTGGTTCAGTGGAGGAGGCCTCTGCGTGGTTTTCTAAGATGCACTGTGATGAGTCATCCGCTCTGAGAAATGGAGGTGTCTGTCTTCTGAGTTGGGATGGACATGGAAATCTATTAGCTCCAGAATATTTTTATTTATTTATTTATTTTTAATTTTTAAAAAATATTTTATTTATTCATTTTCAAGCAGAGATACAGAGAGAGAGAGAGAGAGACAGAGAGAGAGAGAAAGGAGAGAGAAAGAATACGCACCAGGGCCACCACCTTGTGGGTCTGGCTTATGTGGGTCCTGGGGAATTGAACCCAGGGCCTTAGGCACTGGAGGCAAGTGCCTTAACTGCTGAGTCATCTCTCCAGCCCCAGAATATTTTTAGAAACTGTTCATTTCCATCTCGATTCCTACGCTGTTGCTGAGAAGCTCAATAAGGTTGAGGCACCTTATTCCTTTTATAGCCTTGGAATTTTAATAATTAGTCTCAAAGGTTTCAAAATTTCAAGTAGACTCTGCTTTTATTCGATGTGTGGTTTTGTCTGAATTATCTTGTACAACATGAAGTTTCAGGTTATGCCATATGAAGTGGGTTCCCTCAGGGAAATGCTTTCAGATCTGAAAACTGTCTTTTTGAAATTCATTTTTTGACAATTCCATAAATGTATATAATGGATTTTGATTGCACCGAGTCCCCTTCCCCTACGAACAGCTCCTCAGAGAGAAGTGGGGCCTCAATCCCCCCACCATCCATGGTTGGTTGCTGATGGTCCAGTCTTTTGCAGGACACACTGCTACTGTGAGTTCCCGGTTGTTAGGGCCATGCTGAGTCCAGAAGAGAGCATCCAAAGCCCTCCTCCTATCTTCTCTGTCTCCTCTTCTGCAGCCTTTCCTGAGTCTGGGAGCCTGGGGAGGTGTGAGACCCTGTTCAGAGTGGATAATTCAAAAATATTGATTCCTGACACTTTGACCAGTTATCAATCTTTGCATTATCGCCATCTACAGCAAAGAAATCTTCCTTGACCAAGCCTGAGAGCAGCAGGGACCTAGGAATAAACATTAATATTTAGAAGGCAACCTGTCCATGTAGCATTGCAACAGTAGTATTCTGCCCTGCCCTCACCCAAGGGCTTATGGCCTCTGCAGCTAAGTGTTTTAAACCAACTTTAGAGTCAGGCATGAAATCTGGCCCTTGGAGTGGGGCTCAAATCCAATCAGAAAGTGGTCCCCTACCACAAAGACTGATCCAGATGGCCCACGGAGGAGGATATCCAGCTGACTGGGGATGGGGAAGGGGGGCAATGGGGAATTGGGGATAACAACTCATTGTTGGCCCACTAAACATTGTAACTCATTATAGACAATAAAGAAAAAATGGAAGGAAAAAAAAGTGGCTGGTTCTCCTCATAGTGTTCATGCCACCATTGCAATAGAGAGCACACCTTCCCGGCAGGCTGGTATTATAGCTTGTAGGGTCCCCAGCTGGTAAAATTGCTTATTTTTTCACCCAACATCCCGCCATGTACCTTCCAGCACTATGAGAGCTAGCCCACAGGGAGGAAGCTTCCAGCCCAGTTGCAGCTTTATTTCTTTGTGTCCTACAACCCCTGGGTGTGGTATTTTCAGCAAGAGGGTCTCACATCTAGTTCTGAGAGTCAACCAAGACAAGAGAAGTTAATGAGCCTGATCTGTTTTGCCCCTCCCCTCCCTTCCCCCCACCTGTCTCCCTGACCAAAGACTCATGGGCACAGGGTTCTACGTTTAATAACTTTTACTTCTGGGTTCATCAATATCCACCTATACAAGGTACCACCATTTAACTTTTTCAAGCTATATTTTAACTGGCTTAAAAGGTAGTTGGTTTCCAGATGGCTTTTCCAAGGATTATCATCTCGAATAACCTTCTCCATTTCCGTCTCTTCTCTCTCATCCCCACTTGAACCTTTTCATGTCTTTGAATATTCAAAAATTTTCTCACAGTTTTGTTATTTTCTTACCTTTGTCCTTACCACTTACCCTGTTATCACTTGTACAGTTATTTTAAGACCAGATCTCACTGGCAACCCAGGCTGGCCTGTAACAGCCTAGTCTAGTGTGATGGTTCAGTTTTATTGCCAACTTGGGTCTTTTTACTTATCTTGGGTGGGTCTCTGAGGAAGTTTTCAGGAAGGCAGCCTCTCAGCAAGGGGCAGGATGTAAAGAGGCTCAAATAAGATGGAAGTAAACATCCTTTCCTGTGTGGGTAATGCAGGTAGGAAATTCCAGAGACTCAGGAAGCCATTAAGTCTGGGACAGGGTTGCAAGACCCCACCCTAAGGCTATATAAAGGGGAAGAATTTCTCTTCTTGGCCCTCCTGTCTGTTTGCAGCTCTGAGTGTATGGTGTTGGTGATGGGTTTCTCTCTCTGCTCGGACCTGTGAAAGGGGAGCAGCCTCTTTTGCATTCTGGAACTTCCCCTGGATCTATAGCTACCAATAAATCCTTTCCTCCCATAAACTGTGCCTGATTTGGAGATTCATCCCAGGGGCATGTGGCTGACTGAAACACCTAGGCTGGTCACCAACTCATGACAATCCTCCTACCTGAGTTCTCAGGCATTCCTGGATCAGTCATCGGTCACCATCTGCAGCACCATTTTTTAAAAACTTGTGTTAGTTGGGTGGTAGGCATTTTGGATTAATCTACCAGCGTCTCACGTTTCTGTGTTCTTTTATTTTAATATGTTTGCCATTTGTGCTTATTTTTCTAACAACCCTACATTCTGTTATTATTTGTTTATTTATTTACACATTTGTGTGTGTGTGCATGTATGTACATGCACCATGGTCTATGGCTGCTGCAAACAAATGCCCACCTGGCTTTCTCTGGGTGGCTGAGGAATTGAACCTTAGTGGTTATTTAACCAAAGAGCAATTTCCCTCAGTTTCTACATTCAAAAATTTTAATAGATCTTGGTTTTTTTTATTCTCAGTCATCATTGTTATTGGCAGTGTTTTGTTATTTTATAAGCAAATAAACTATATTGTTAGCACATTCTAATCAGTTATCCTGTTAATATTTATCAAAAGAAATGAGTTATACAATGAAAGAGACATTTGCATTCTTTATTGTTATCTCCTATGAATTCACTGGTACATGTGATCTACTTCCCATGTTAGAAGCTTTGTTCAGATGTTGCTAATCTCTTGGTTGATAGTTAATATTAAAATGAGGAGTGACTAAAGGCTAATTAGATGCTGTGTTCAAGCCTTTCTAATCAATGAGCCTTGACTTAAAGTGAGCATATCTCTTGTGGGGAGAGGATTGTAAGTTTCCCATTAATGACTAGCTAACTGTCTAGTCAATCAAGGTCTTGGTCTTGATATGGCATCCAACTGGGTCTTTTTTGTCTTGCTTTGTTGTCACTTTTTGAGGTATGGTCTTACTCTAGTTCTGGCTGACCTGGAATTCACTATGTAGTCTCAGGCTGCCTCAACCTCATGGAGATCCTCCGACCTCTGCCTCCCAAATGCTGAGATTAAAGGCGTGCACCACCACACCAGGCTTAACTGGACCTTTCCAAATCCAAAGAGGAGAGGGATTCGTGTGTTGACATCAGTGAGTATTAGCTTTTATTCAGTATATTCTATAACTCACCCTTATTCTTTGCTGTTCCCAGCGTTCAAGTCCAGAGAATCATTGGTGGAAAAGAAACGTTTCCTTTGCTCTCACAGTGGGTGTGAGATTAAAGGGCGAATCCTAAACCCAAGTCTAGAGAAGAAAGAATGGCAGCCAATGGTTTCTTCTTACACTTCACACAAGCCTTGATTGATTCCCCGTCTCCTTCTAGCCCATTATTGTCACCTAAATTTACACACAGACACACACACACACACACACACACACACAGAGAGAGAGAGAGAGAGAGAGAGAGAGAGAGAGAGAGAGAGAGAGATCACAATGCTTCGGAAGGCATCTAGTCCCTGCAATTATAAAGCTTTTAAGAGATCCAGCTGCACAAATTGGTTTCTTTTTCCTGGCTCCCAACATGACAGCCGGATTTCATCTCTTTGCTAATTATGCAAAATGAGGTTGACATCACTCATCTGCTCAAGGTCTACCGAGCTCTAAGGAGGATCTTTAATTTATTTCTTAATGTAATGTTAGTAAAGGAAGGGGAAGAAGTAACCTGAGAAGCTTGGAGTAAAGCAACATTCTCTGTTGCTGGTAATTATATTATCAACTCATCCAGAAGATAATTAAGTAACTTGGGTACTTTTTACATTAATTAGTAGGTTCTGTTTATTTTCAGAGTATCTAAATTTAGTATCAAATATATCTAAAAGTATTCTAATTTAAATACATTAGATGGTGTTTATTATTTATCTTTGAGGCAAGATTATTGTGTCATGTTCTAGACTAATTGTTAGGGTAGTTGGTAAAACCGTGAACATCAATGTGCATACACAAAATAAAAAAAAATCAGCATTTTCTCATGAACTTTCATTCTTTGAAAGGATTTAAAGAGAAAATAAACAAACACTAAGATTCTTTCAATTACGGATAAGAATAATAAAATGTCTGTTTAAAATAATATAGTGACAACTACAGAGAATGTATCATGATAGTGGTTTTTCTGGTCTGTGGAAAGAGACTTGAGGCAAGTAAGCATTGAACCACACAAAAAAGGCAGGGGAAGTAACAGAAGGGGTTAGAAGTTACAATGGATTGTTTCTGTGAAGAAAGGTAAGAATGTGCCTTAAATCCAGTGAAATCAGGAGAGTTGGTAGACAATAGCTACCTCACACACATTAGCTCTTCTGGCCATAGTGTGGTTTGGGATCTTGATGTGCCATTGGAGATTGGCCATGAGAAAGACATTTGGTTTTAGCTGGAAGGGGTTCAGTGGCTCAGGGAGCCCTGGTAGGCTCCTCCCTCCTCCTGTGCTGACTTCTGTCCAACACTTAGGTCTTCTAGAATGGCCTCAGCTGAAATGGCACCAGGGCCACCACCTTGTGGGTCTGGCTTATGTGGGTCCTGGGGAATTGAACTCAGGGCCTTAGGCACTAGAGGCAAGTGCCTTAACCGCTGGGCCATCTCTCCAGCCCCTAAAGGCAAAATTTTGAGAGTACCAGTGCACAATGAACATAAGGAGGAGCAGTGATATCATGAACTTAGATGCATATGTTTGACAGTCAATACACAAGGTGTTTAGGGTTCAATGCTTTAAACTATTAGCAACATTATGATTACATAACTTATGGTGAAAGCAGAAATTTTGAGAGGAAAAAAGGTGCAGTTGGTGGTCATGCTAGAAAAAATCAACATGAATTGTGACCTCCCAGGGAAAACCAGGATGTATAGCGCCTTGGAAATAGAGAAGATATTGCTTCTTTATGGTCTGCTAATCATGAGGAAACTTATTTTAGAATATGGGGATATATATGACATGGTGTGGGACCCTGCTAAGGGGCATGGAGGATGTAGGGTTTTGCTGAGCCTGGCAGGCTTCAGGGACTGTCTCCTTCTGAAGGAAGTTGAGGCAAAGTCTGAGGCCCCTATAAATCTTAGCAGAATCCTGGACACTCCAGCCCCCAGGCAGGCCACAGCTGTGCCCTGAGACAAGCAGGCAATTCAAGGCCTAAACTTAGTCCAGCTGCAATAACAAACCTAAACAATAAGGTTACATTTCCTCTGCTGACATCACAATTCTATACATGTCCATGTATAGTCAATTTATCTATGCAAATTAGGCATCCAAAGAATACTGGCCCCTACCAATCAAACTCATGAGATGCTCACAGATCTTGCCCCGACCAATCCCCTTGCTGCCTATGCTCCTACCTCTGCCTTTTCCTCTATATAAACAACTGCTCTCTATACGATAAATGAGAACTGCCCACTGCCATGTTCTCCCGAGAGTCTCATCTCTCGTCGGCTCACAGCTATTCCAAGCCTCTGCTCACCCAGCTCCTTGGACGAACAGGGAGTTGATGCGCCCTGCAACCCCCTAACTAACCCACAGACCCAGAACATGGTAGAGTATACTAACAGTCGTCAGAGGTGACTGTCTCCACAGGTTGGATTTCTTAGTTCAATATCATCATTAGAATAGAGGGTTGAGCAGACAGATAGTAAAGTCACAGGATGGATGTTACAAACCCGAGAGAATGCTGTTGACTAGAGATACAATCTCCCACAAGTGACAATTATTTGTGAGGATGGTGAAATCAACAAAACATTGTCCTAAGTGAACTGTCATTAACATATGGAAAATCCAAAATGTCTTATACAAAAAAATGGAACGAGTCTCATAGTCTTCTAACTTCAAACTCTAGCAGGATTGATGGATAGTGAGATCTAGATTTATTTCTTCTGCTGCCATTATATGAGGTCTGTTTACAAGCAGAAGTTCCAAATTTTCAACAATTTATAGTCCAAATCTGAGGAGGATCTGAGGAGAATTTCTGAGTAGAATGCCCACACATGGTGAATGAAGCTTGTGATTGACCCTCTGGGGGCTCAGTTCCCCACACGTAGTCTGCCTTGCAACCAGCTACTTAAAGTGAGAATTGGAGAAGCATCCAAAGCAAACCTCACGTGGGAACTGTTTTCAGATACCCAGTAAATGTCAAGTAGTAAGCGAACTCTCTCTCATTTGCTTCTCTACTCTTGACTTTGACGTTTCTCCTCAGTTCTAGCACCACGCTGCTTTCTGTATGTTCTGTTCTTTTTTTAAAATTATTTTATATTTTATTTATTCATTTTCAAGGGGAGAGAGAGAGAGAGAGAGAGAGAGAGAGAGCGAGCGCACCAGGGCCACCACCTTGTGGGTCTGGCTTATGTGGGTCCTGGGGAATTGAACCCGGGGCCTTAGGCACTGGAGGTGAGTGCCTTAACCGCTGAGCAATCTCTCCAGCCCTGTATGTTCTGTTCTTGCTTTCTTTGTCTTGCTGTTTTCCATTTACTATTTCATCGATTATAGTTGACAGCATAGGTGAAGCGAGGAAAGGAGAGGTCCATGGAAATCTTCAAGACTGGAATGAAGAGCAAATCCTCTTATTAGACCTCATACAACGGACAGTTATTTTCAACTGTTGTAATTTTCCAGTGTGCAAACTGAAACATTCATGTAGACTTTAAATGTTTCTTGGTGAGTTAGCACAGGATATTTAACAGTAAGGCTGGTATCCTAAACAACCAAATTGCAAAGGTGGTTTGAGAAAAACCCCTCCAAAGGAGGGAGAAATGTTGCTCCTTATGATATTTAGAGGCACCTGGAACAGAAACTAAAAACAAGTTTAAAGATCTTGAGATTTGTGTTGGGGATGTAGCTCACTTAGGAGAGTGATTCCATAGCCTGCACAAGATCCTGGCTTCAGTTATTCTTTTTTTTTTTAATTTTCTTTTTTTAAAATTTTTTATTGTCCATAATGAGTTACATTATTCAGTGGGCAAACAATGAGTTGTTCTCCCCAATTCCCTGCTGTCCTCCCCTGCCAATCCGCTGGATAACCTCCTCCATGGGTCGTCTGGATCAGTCCTTGTGACAGGGGACCATGGATAGCCTAGTACTCAGCCGGGTTCTCCTGACCCAAGTGTGTTGTTACTGAGGGGGGCCATGCCTCTGGATCGTCTCCCCCACCAGCTCTCGCAATCTTCCCGCCCCCTCTTCTGCACAGTTCCCTGATGAGCACAAAGCCAAATCTTCAAAAGATACTTAATGAGACATCCCTGGCTTCAGTTTTTCAGAACCACATAAACCAGGTGTGGGGGTACACACCTATAATCCTAGCACTCAGGAGATGGACTCAGGAAAGACAAGGCCAAATGACATAGGGGGTTTTAAGTTAGTCTGGGACACATGAGATTCTATCTCAAAAATATTAGTTTAAAAGAATTTTTTAGGGCTGGAGAGATTGCTTAGCGGTTAAGGCACTTGTCTCCAGGGCCTAAGGCCCCGAGTTCAGTTCTCCAGGACCCACATAAGCCAGACCCACAAGGTGGTGGCCCTGGTGCGTTTCTCTCTCTCTCTCTCTCTCTCTCTCTCTCTCTCTCTCTCTCTCTCTCTCTCTGTATCTCTCTGCTTGAAAATGAATAAAATATTTAAAAAAGAGCACAACCTTTAAAAAAAGAATTTTTTAAAAATTAGACCTCTACTTCTAGCACATGAATAGAAGTTTATTCTACTAAAATGTTGTTAGATTAATAAAGAAAATTCCAAATCTCCTTTCTAAACATAAGTTTTCCTGAACCTTTGTGCACAGTTCAGACCGATTAAACTGTGGAAACCTTATTTGATTCAGTAATCAATGTTCAAATAATGGGAAAAAAAAACAACAGGTTTTGTTAGATTAATACAGAAAGAACATATCTTCTTTAATTTTAAGTACATCTCAAACTTTGATTAAAACATTTAAAAACCAGTTTAAAATAAGCAGAGGACAGTCAAATATTTCGTTCAAAAAGCATAGATAGTAGACAAGAGATCTGGAAGTGGAGCAGTCTGCCTTGCGATCTGCTTGGCACTTGCCTTCCTCTGTGAGGCAGGGGTCCAGCAGGCACTGCCTTTCAACTTGTGAGCCATAAATAACACTCACCTGCTACTGTTACTTCAAAAATTCTGCGTCCTTGAGACTCAGAAGGATGGATGACTGAGACCATAACAAAGTGGAGACATTCTGCCCCTCACAGAGTCAGGTGGAATAATTTGGTGAATAAACACAAACATGGGCCAACATGCATGATGTGGATAAACAGCCTTAACTGTTAGGTAGGTGCTGGTCCTCACTGAGGGCTGATTCACCGCTCAATCAATTGAGCTCCACCTATCAGCTTACAGCAATGAAGAAAATGAGAAAAGGTGATACCAAAATTCATTTTCTACTCCTACTCATAGAGTCCTGATTTGCTCTGTGTAACTTGTGCCTCCTCTGTGCAAACTGCTCAGTATTAAATTAACAAAAAAGGTGAAAAATTATATTCAGTTATATTCGAACTGTGTGTGAGATACTAAAACAGCTCATTTTAAGTTAAGAGAAATAATGAAAGTGTTGTCTTTTTTGAGACTGCAAAAATATCCAGATTCACATGTTTTAGAAAACACATAGGTAGGCTCACTGTGGGCATGCATGGCTCCCTGTCAGAGGAAATCTCAATGGAGTCCTGTTAATTCCAGTTTATCAATTGCGTTCTGTTAAGGATGAACTGTTGAGCATAAAATAGGTTTACAATTCTGTCTTAGCCTTTCTCCAAATTTCAAAGTCAATCAATTAAAAAAAATAAAATTCTTCATGCTGTCCCCCTTCTTCAAAAAGGTTTCACTCTTGAATTAATGCAGCAACTCAGAGATAATGAATGAGTTGATGATCTTAGATTTGAGGCCTGTAGGGGCCAATTAATTCTAATCTAGTTTTCAACTTCTGCCTCTCCCTAAATCCGAGAAGGGAATCCACAACATACGTGTTGCTAGAGAAACAAGAAAGAAGATGTGGATACTGTACTCAATAGATGATGCACTGTAATTCCCAATTATCTCTCTCAGGGAAAACCACACTTTCATGTCATTAGAAGTATATTGCTGCATGGTAAAATGTAATGCATTATAGAATTCGGGAATGAAAGTCAGTGGCTTGAAGAGTATGATTTTTAAAGGGAAAATAGGATTTTTAAAACAAGGAACAAGGAGGTAAGTTCAGGTTAGGGAGACACTGAGAACTGTGCAAACTTGGTAAACTTCATGGACAAGAAGGTTAGAACAATATGCTGGCTTTCAGGTAACACTGTTACCTCCTTAGATAATGGGAGGGGGGTGATCTGTCATTGGGACAAGAAGCAGATAGGATGAACCTGTGAGAATACATACAGACACTCAAGAGTTAACGCGTGGAGCACCAAGGCGAGGTGAGGGAAAACGAGGTTGAAACCTCTGGTTTTAGTGCAAAATCTAGAAAGGCATTTCTGGAGGAGTGATCACTAATGACACAAGCTACAAAAAACTTAAAGAGGTCATTGGGGTGACTGGGACCCCAAATGTGAAGGCAGGGGATGTCTTGGAGTCAGTCCACTCTGCTAGAGATCAGAGAATGCTCTGACTTCTTATCTCCTGCCTAACCTGTTTTTCCATGAACAACCTGAGCCCCTCCCCAATGGGGGAGGTCTCCTTTGCTAGAATTCAAATCTAATCCTGGCATTGTGGTTGGCCAAGCTTCAGACCCTAGAACTTGGCATCATGGAACCATCAGCTGTCTCTCTGGCTCCCTCGAGCCAAAAGATATAGATGCATCTACCAGGGGAGGTGAGCTCTCTCTCCTTGGCCAGCCTCCCTGCTCAGATTCCTGGACCTCCAGGTGCTGGCATGGCCCCCTCACTCAGCGGGTGTCCAGGGAGACAGGGGGTGCTCTCCCCTTCCCTCTCTCTACAAGACAGATGATCTCCTTGTATTTCCTTTTCTTCCCTTACTAACTTTCTATGCTTCGTCCAGACCCACAGACACCCCCTATCTTTTGTAAAATGTGTCTAGATATATATTTTCTGATAGTGAAATATTTCGTTTGATAACTTTGCTCAATTATCATATACATATCTTTCCTTTGGACACTCACAATGGGAGGTAAAGGAAATGTCTCTTCTTTGAGTGTCTTCTGAAAGTGAGGCAGGTACTGCTGGACAGGACTGTAATATTGTGGTTAATGTGAGTTGTGACATTTTAAATGTGTTGAATGAGATGAACTTCTAGAGTGAAAGAAAGACAAACGTTCTCAGTAATCAAAACTGGAGAAACATGCTCTTTCCTGCGTCTAAATTCTAACAGGACATTTTTCTTACCCAAATTGGATGTTATTTGCTCTTCACTGTCCTTGACTTAATTTGCATGTCGTTATTTCTCAATCCCACACATCTTGGAAAAGCAGCATTCTGAGGATGGAGAACAAGAACTTTGGAAAGGTTCACAACTGTCATCCGCTGAACCTCTCCTTTGCAGTTCAAGAAGGCCTTATTCTATAGATCATCTTTAAAAATCGCTTTGAGGTCTTCCTCCACTCACAATGTCATTAAAATAAAATCTGTATGTTAATTAAGCCATGGGTATAGGATGGGTCACATAGATACTATCGATGAAAATACCTACTATATACATAGGTTGAGAGGAAAACAGAGAATCAGGTAAGAAAGCAGCTACTGAAATTGATCCAAAACTGTACTTTAATGATTTACCAAAGAACAAAGACTAAATGTATTGATTGATTGAAACATGAAGATGAACTGAGGGCTGGGGAGATGGCTCAGCGGGTAAGGCACTTGCCTCCAGTTGCCTAAGGCCCTGGGTTCAATTCCCCAGGACCCACATAAACCAGACCACAAGGAGGTGGCCCTGGTTCGTTCTCTCTCTCTCTCTCTCTCTCTCTCTCTCTCTCTCTCTTTCTTTCTCTCCCTCCCTCTTTCCTTCTCTCCCTCTCTCCCTCTCCCCCTCTCTCTTTCTCTGCTTGAATATGAATAAATAAAATATTTTTTTAAAAGATTAACTGAAAATTAAATTCTTGATGGGACTCCAAGATTGCTTTAACTGTAAACACATGTTATAATGACAGCAATATGAATACATGTGTGATGTGTATGTGTTAGCTACGCCCGGCAATTTGGAAGCACACATCCTGACAACGATAGCCAATGAAAATTATTTAGTAAAATATTTTTCAACATAATAAGCATTAGATTGTGACTGTATCATTACTTAGGGTAGCAAGAGAGCCAGGAGTGTATGTAGATGTGTAACACTTTGAAAGACGATTCCCAGTAGAGATCTTTGTGTCTCAAATCTACACAAACATAACGAAAGACACACTTTGAGAATTGTCTCTCTCAGTTTCCATCAACACTTTGAGGATTCAGCAAATATCCATGAGCATGTAGGTCAGGGACCTTGGGCACAGAGAGCATGAGAAAGCCAAGGAATACAAGTAAGGAGAAAAATAACCTTTGTGGATGAGGCACATTACTTATGAGAATTTAATTTATGGAATGATTAATTTGAATTTAAATTAAACAATTTACACTGATTTGTTCGTTTCTGTAAAATAAATGGTAGAAAATGCAGGCGTCATTAACCTGTAGCGAGCACAAGGTAGAACTCATTACTCTATCCATTAGCCAAGTTTTACTTTAAATTAACATAAAACTTATTCTGATAAATGAGACGATTTCATTCGTCTTTAATTTTAACCTGACTTGGTTTTCTAATTGAGTATGAGTACACATCTGAATCCAAAAGTGTCTCTGACATACAGCTGACTTCAACTCTGTCTATAATAAAAGCAAGTTAAAGTTGCAATATTGTTTCCTATAAAATAATGTCTCTAGATTCTATATGCTCCTCTTCATTCTGCATGGTGGCTTTCTGAAATTAAAGCTGATTATCTTCACTATTAATATAAAGCACCCTAGAATGTCTGACATAATGATGAGGAAAAAGAGTTTGGCCAGCCATATTAAAATTCCACTTTACCATAGAGAAGAGCTGCATACCAAGGGTAAAGCAGCTTCTTAAAAAAAAAAACAGATTTATAAGAATTTGCCCCTCCAGGCAAAATTCACTTTACTTTTTCTTTATATGTTTTGCAGTTATTTAAAAATACACATTCATTTTAAACTAAGTGAAATTTATTTATTCAATAATGTTTATATCTAATTCATTATAATTTGACTTTTTTATAATTTGACTTATAACACTAAAATATACATGAATTTAATCAGGTATCAAATCCAGACATGGAGCACTGTATATGTTTGTTATCTATGTCTGGGTGCATATATTACATGTGTATGATTTATAGACACACGTGAGCAGAAAGAAAAATAAGATCCATCAAGAGGCTCATGTTTGATTTCATTGTATTTTAACTAAGAAAAATGTCTAGTGGAATAAATCAGGAAATATGTTATTATGTAGGTCAGGAAACCACAAATATCAAGATTAATTAGGAGCTATAGTGTGATTCCTTTGGGTTCATCTTTGAAACACCCACATTTCATTATTAGAAATAATGGTAAGCAGATTGTATCAAAGTTAAAGAGAGTATTAGATTAAAGACCCCAAAAATAACCCATAGGATGGTGAAATGTTCCTCGTTTCTCAGATTTAATAGGCTTCCCTGAACCACTCCTTTCAAGAAGGCAGTTTATGACACACGATATATTGTTTTTCAGGTAGGCAATTGTAAGGCCATTTTATTTTTTCCTGGAAACATCAATCTCTTTCTTTTACAAACACTATGGTAACATAAACAGATGGTGAAGGTGGCCGTGTCTGTCTCCCCCAGTGGCTGTTTATGGAAGTCTTGGAAGAAAGACTGAGAAATTCTCATCTGCTGTGAGGACATTGGGATTTCACTGTAGGCATGCTGAACAGTTCAAAGTAATTGAACAGGATGTGCAAGCCTGTGCATCTCTTTCTCAAATACTAAAATGAATATCCACGGCCGAGTCAATTGCAGAAAGGAAAACAGTCCCCTTTGCCTTATGCAGATATTGTCCCCTTATATATGCCAGTCGGCTAGCGGCACGTCTCTCTGTAGAAAGGACATCAAATGCCCTCTTTTCTATTTGTCTAATTTTCACATTTTCCTAACATGGGAAACTGAAAACACGAAGAATTTTTTCACTGATGAGTAGCATTGAGTTCACTAATGACTGAAAAGTTGCATCCTGATATCTGAGATGATCAACATAAGCTGGATTAACAACATAAAATGCATATCAATATTTGTATAGTGTGAAACTATATTATTCCACTCAAAATTGAGTGTGTTTGTTTGGTAAAGGGAAAAAAATGCTACCCAAGTTTTCTTTCAAAATGGTTTTATATGATCTCTTTTCAACAACAGATGGCATGTGAACTTCATTTCCACTAATATAATATAATATAATAAATATAATATAATAAATATAATATAATATAATATAATATAATATAATATAATATAATATAATATAATATAGAGGCTTCATCTTGGTTTCATGAGTGGGTCAACTATATGATAAAGAATGATGAAAAAAGAATAACGACCAGATCAAATATTATGTTTTATGCACTTAAAGTTTCATTGCGAAGAGATTGCCCTGTGGTTAAGACGATGGACTGCTACCATTTTGTTAGGTTATTTTCATTAATGCTAATAAGTTGATTGGCTCTAAAATACCATCAAAACTAAACTGTATTATACTTTGTTAATGTGAAGTTGGTGCCCTGAGCACCTGTTTATGAGGCGTATGCTGAAGAAGTATGAATTATTGTCATTCAACTTAATCTTTCTAGAGCATTTCCTACACCCAGTTTTAAAAACATAGTTGTAATACGAAAGCAAAGATCTAGATATCTTCCTTAACATTCTTTCATTTCAGCCAGATTCTGTATAAATGCATTGTATATCATTTAATTTGCTTGCTTTAGCTAAAATGAAACCTGGAAATTCTTATGTGGTAGGAAATAACTGCTGAGTTAATTCACTAGTCTCATATATTTGTGTGTGTGTGTGTGTGTGTGTGTGTGTGTGTGTGTGTGTGTGCAGGCGCTCATCTTGGATGAATTACCGTATGTTCAGTCTTGAATACCAAAATACTGAGTGAAGCCATTGAAGTTTTTTTGATCACAGTTTTTTCAAGACTCCATAGTCTGACTAATATCCCTTAGTTAGATTTATCTGGTCTTGGTTTTCATAGAAACATTACCATCCTCTATATGGTTTCTTTTGCCTGACATAAAGAAAATAAGGATTTTCAGATACTGCCTCCATGTTTTCTCATTACGAATGTCTGAATGCTGAAATTT
>PVHP010016874.1:0-35381 GCA_004024765.1 Zapus hudsonius | reverse complement strand
AAATAATGTAACTCATTATGGACAATAAATTTATATTTAAATTTTAAAAAAATTATGCGACCAAACACTCATCAAGCATCCATCAAACTGCCTGTTTAACTGAGAGAAAAAGCCTGATTAGGAGATGCTTGAGGATATCTCAGCTTTCTTCACTAAATACAGCATAGAAAAATCACTGCATTTCATGAAGCATAATTACATTGTAATTTGTCTACAGTAACAATCATTTCATTCTTTGTGCGATGTGGCCACCTCTTTCCTTTGGTTAGTTAAAAGCAATACTTACTTTCATGGACATAAACAGTCATTTCATCTGAATTTCACTTGACATCCAGACTCTCCTACATGACCTTAGAATTAAAAGATGCCTTCTACTCACACAAAGCCTCTTTCCAGTGACAATACATATAAACCCGTGCATCCCTTTGGGATTGGTTGCTTAAAGAAAAGAATGCATCCCAGTACTATTATGGGGCCAAGTCACCAATTATAGTGTTCAGTTATCTTTCCAAAATAAGTGGGAGGAGAAATAGCTGTCATAAAGTATTTAATGGGACCGATTACCCTAAAAGAAAATGAGATGTTTATTGTGTGATTTCATTTATGAATTTGACAGAGTAAAACTAGAAATAACCTAAAAGAAACCTAAGTCATAATTCACCAATGTGTGACCAAAATCAGTATATTTGATCTCAACAAAGGCCACTTTTCTCATCTATTAAATGGAATTGACTTGTATTTCTCAAAGTGGATTGTGAATGCAAATTTAGATTATATTTATAAAGATTTTTTTCCATACATATCAACATAAACATAAAAATGAAAAAAGTTCATAAAATAAACTATATATATAGTATAAATGTATAGTTTAAAACGAAAATACTGATGAATCTCTCCACTAAGTAAGACCATTGATGACTTTTCTCCCTAGAAGCCCTGCAGAGCACTTTTGAGCACAATAACGGACAGCTAGCATTGAGGAGGCTTTCAGTTCAGTTCCAACCTGATTTCTCAGTGTCCTGAATCCAAAGCATGGGATATTTCAGAAATAAGAACTTTTCATTTCATTTGGGTGGGTAACCCTGAATATTGGCAGTGTCCTGTATTGTTTGGGGGTCTGGGGTACCTCCTTAACCCACAATCCACTGGGAGGTATCTTGACCCTGGCCCTGTAGTTTTCCTGCAATGAATGGTTCCTTAGAGCATTATCCAGCAGTGTGTTTCTTCCCCAACTACCTCTTTTGAAAGATTATATTTTACTAAGTTCAGAAAGAATTTGGTCCCCTATAGCTTTTTCAAAGCATCATTACTTTTGGTTTATACTCTCCCCCAGACTTCTCTTCCCTTTTCCCCTTCCCATGATCATATTTAAACCCTTTTGCCTCCAGGATACCAACCGTCTATTTGCTATATGTACTATTTCCCTTACACCCAACTCATGGTTCCATTATAGCTTCCTGAGCTCCATTGACTCTTCAACTTATCTACAGATCTAGTATTTTGACAATACACATTATACAACTAACCAACCATGTATGACCTGCCCATGATTACAACAGTGGTATGACAATTATTACAAAGGTTTTTAACTGCTCTCTGGATTTGAGACCCAGTCCATGGCAGAGAGGTCACATTTGATACTGAAAACCTAGTCAAAAACCTATCATTTTGAAGGTCATAGACAGCAAGTGAAAAGCTATTTCTGTTTATTTGGCTAAATGGATAGTATATGTTGTGCCCATCAAATTGTCCCCTAAATATTGATGTATATTTTCATAGATTAATACTGCTTTCATCTTTGGACAAAGATGCTTATTTTTTTGCAAATGATAGTGACCCACAAGGAAAACTCACACTAATCAAAATCTTGTGAAAAGTGGATGTTGAGGGTTCATTACTAAAGGAGACATCTCTACCACATCCTCCAAGACTCAGGGAATATCTCAGAAGAGAGGGCATAAAAAAGGAAGAGCCAGAAGATGGGGAGAGAGGGTTTGGAATGCTGTATTCTGCATTTATTACCCCTCAGCAGCTGTCACTACTGCCCACAGAATGGTGAAGTATTAGGCCATCAACATTTTGACCTGGGTGATGACAAAGGGCCAAAAAGAGACATCAAAGTAGAAAAGAGACTATTTGTGAAGAAAGGGTTCAGTGAAGAAGAGATAGGAGTGAGGAGACGACAGAAGTTAGTGGAGGAGGTTGTGATCAAATTACATTATGTATATTTGAAAATTGTCAATTAAAATGTTAAAAAAAGAAAATTAAAATATAATTTTCCATGTATATTATATATAAATATATATGATTTCCTACTCTCATAAAACCTATCAACTCATGACAGATGAAAAATTATATGAATTTATAATTATAAACTATGACTTGTATGGTTGATATGAACAGTAAGGGGTCATAAGATTGTACTAGAAGATATGTGTGATAGCGTATGGATGATTTATTTGAGGAAGAATTATTTGACCTGAAAACTAGAAGATTGCAGGAGTAGTTTGCTCATCAGCTGGGTAGAGAAAGTGGGAATTACAGGTTTCAGAAGATATAATTAATGCATTAAAATAAGAGGAATGATCTCAGAGTGGTGGGACATGGATATAAACAAATCATTAAATTAGGCAGAGGAACTTAAAATGGAGCACATTTTAAGTGTAGTGAAAGTTATTGTCCATTTTACTCAGGTTCTTGGTGTAATCAACTCAAATTAAAAATAAAACTCGGTTGGAGAGATTGTTCAGCGGTTAAGACACTTGTCTGCAAAGCCTAAGTGGCCCATGCATCTGGAATTTGTTTTCAATGGCAGGAGGTCTTGGTGTGCCCATTCTCTCTCTCTCTCTCTCTCTCTCTCTCTCTCTCTCTCTCTCTCTCTCTCTCTCTCTCTCTCTCTCTCTCTCTCTCTCTCTCTCCCTCTCTCTCTCTCTCCTCTCTACTATGTCTTCTGTCTCAAAAATAAATAAATATTTTTTAAATGAAACTGTGAAGCACCAAGGCAGAAATACCATTTCACACCACCACAACAGAAATCCAAGTAAGATAAGATAGTATTTGGACTGAGCAGACAACAATACATGGAGAGTTCTAATACCCATGTATGTTTGTAAGTAGGAGTAGTTGAGGAAACCTGGAAGCTCTATGTACCTGTCTTGAGGGAAAAAATTTTTAAAAAAGGAATATTTCAGTGACTTTCTCTAGAATAGCCTTCAAAAATGACAGTATTTCTCAGTCTCTGTCACTCAGGTCCAAGATCCAAATCATCTAATTCATCATTTAGACTAGATGAATACAAATTCATCTAATGTGTTAGATGAAACATAATGCAGATGTGGAGCTCAAGGCTCTGGCAGAAAGCTGGGAAGAACACTAATGATGCATATACATGGCTTCTCTATCTAGACCACAGTACATATGTTTAATTTTAGCCCACTAAGAAGAATATATTCAGGTTTCCAGAAGTTAAAAATTCTCCCTAAAACTGTGCCTGAGAAATCTTCCATGGGAATTTATTATTCAAGAGGATCTTTAAGCCAGGCTTGTGGCACAGGCTTGCAACACCAGCTAATTGGAAAGCTGGGACGGGAGGACCATAAGTGTAAGACCTGGCTGAGTTACAGAGTTCAAGGTCAGCCTAGACCAATGCATTCTCAGTAGAGTCCTTGGTTCAAAATCTGTGTGTTACAGGCTTCAGGATTGCATCACTCAAATAAAAATCTTCTAGAGAGAAGTTAAAGCTTTCTTAAATGGTTTTTAATGACAGAATTCAGGTAACAATGGGAAAACTAAATAGATTTCCTCTAGACTGCCTTAGAATCTTAAATTTTGAGGCTTGACTCTTGAAAATAGTTCCAACTAAACATTAAACTATTCATTATCTTAAACCAAGAGGAACCTATAGAAAATTATGTCAAAGCATTCCCAAATTCATAAAGAATATTCTGATATTTAACCATAACTATTTCAAAAAAGGACAAGTATCAGCGTGAATAAATAAAAACAGAATACCATAAATACAAACAGCAGCATTAGTGGAAGAAAATATTTATAGGTAAGTGGTTTGTCCCTTCCTCTTTAAAGAAGAAATTAAAACATCCACCTGCTTTCAAGAAGTTCACTTTCTACTGAATATACTAAAAGGTAAGATTCCAGCCAAGCCCACTTGCATTTTCTAGGCATACAGGAAAATTAAATTTCCCATAATCCTTGAAAGTTAAAGCCAGGTTCTTGTGACTCCATTCTGACCAAAGAAATGTGGACCAAAGAAAGTTATACATAATATGCCATGTACCTGCCATCCATCTTGCCTCTCCTGTCAGTTGAACTATAGTGGTGACAACCTGGAGTTGGTCACAACATGGATTTCACAGTCACAATTTAGAAAAGAATAAAGCTGAATTCATAGTGTGGTTTACCATTAGTAAAAAGATTTGTCTATGAACTCATAGTGTGGTTTACCATTAGTAAAAAAGATTTGTCTAAGAACTCATAGTGTGGTCTACCATTAGTAAGTCTATGAAATTCACTTAAATAGAAGGCAAACATTGAATGCACAGCAATGAGACAGTCAGTAATTATCAATAATAAATTATAAAACTCAAAGATAGGGCTAGAGAGATGAGTCTGTGGTTAAGGTGCTTGTCTGCAAAGCCCGAGGACCCAAGTTTGATTCCTCAGTATCCATGTAAAACCAGAGGCACAAAGTGATGCATGCATCTGGAGTTCCTCTGCAGTGGCATCATGCCCTGGCCTGCCCATTCTCCCCCACCAAGCTCTCCATTTATATGTATCTATGTATATATCCACTGCTTGCAAACAAATAAATAGTTTCTAAAATTCAAAAATAAATATCCACCTTCAAAGAAGAAATTTTAATGGTGAAAAAAAAAATATAATTTTCAAGCAAGTTTTCTGTTAAAGGTGATTGTCTTCTGTATTTTTCAGTTAATTTTGTTGTGAGCCTGAAACTCTCTTGAAAAATAAAGTTTTTAAGAGGGTTAGGGAGATAATCCATGGGATAAAGAATTTGAAAGGCTCTGAGCATAAAGCGGAAGTTTGGAGAGTTATTCATCACTTATCCCTACTGCAATGTGATTTGATTCTTTTTAGTAACAGGTACATGAAAATCTGCTAACTATACAACTCAAATAAGAAAGAAATTAAAATTTGGTCTTGCCAGTGTGTGAATAGGTATAACATATGTAATATTATTCTATTCTAACCAAATTTTGTCTTATGTAATTGTTTTCAAATATGGACAGCCACCAAACACTCTTCCACTTCAGCTTCACAAAGAGCATTGCTTTCTGGGATAATTCTTGCCATCTTGTGTTGAGGAAGAACAGCATCTGTCACCTGCATTTCTTTTTTTTTCTTTATTGTCCATAATGAGTTACATTGTTTAGTGGGCCAACCATGAGTTGTTATCCCCAATTCCCGGTTGCAACCCCCTCCCCATCCCTGATCAGTTGGATATCCTCCTCCGTGGGCTGTCTGTATTAGTCCTTGTGGCAAGGGATCCTGTATATCCTAGTACTCAGCCGGGTCTTCCTGGCCCAAGTGTGTTGTTACTGATGGGTGCCATGCCTCCGGACAATCTCCCCCACGGGGGCTCTCACAATCTTTCCGCCCCCTCTTCCACTCAGTTCCCTGAATCGTGGTGGGTGAGTATTGAGGCTGCTTTAGTGTTGTGAGTTTAGGGGTTTTTATGTCGAGATTCCTTGGTTTCTGTCTCACTGGCTTATCCTGTGTTGATTGAATTGCTATGGCTGTGGGTCCCTTGTTCATCCAATCATTCTCTGTGGGGTTCCATATGGATCCTCCCCCGTATGACTGTGGTGGCTCATCTCATGCCAGGATCCCAGCTTTTTGCCTGTGGTCAGTTGGTAGGGTTATATGGGCCACAGCTCCCTCGCTGTATCCTGAAAAATACAAACACAATCTCCATCAGAGAATGAGGTCAGTATCGGTTAACAAATATACAACAATCTGGATTACCTAGCTTCTATTTTCAAAAGCCTACCCGGCAGTCACTCGCATAGTGCGTCTTTTCTTGGGAGCCCATGAGTATGGGATCCGGTGTCACCTGCATTTCTGTCCATGTGCTGAGGATGGAGCTGCATCTCCCTTAGAAAATCGCATCACTTTAAATTCTTCTGTAATATTCCTCTGAATTTGTATACTTAATTAATTTTCATTTAACTTATTTTTGACAAATCTGTACTGGTATATAACGTATTTTGCTCATACTCACCCCAATTTCCTTCTCTTACCATCCTCCTATGCTCATGTCACACCCTTCTTCCCAACTAATCTCCCTTCCTCTATTCATGCCTTTTATGTGTAAGCATGGCCCACTGAGTTAAATTAGGGTGTTTGCATAAGGTTTGGGGTTAAGAGCATGATTTCCCTCCCCCAGCAATCATTCCCTTTCCATAGCTAATCTGAGGAGTGGGAACCCTTCCCCCAATCCGTGATGAAATGTTGATGGGCTTCATCTCAAACCAGAAAATTCTCTCAGAGAATTCACACACTTTAGCCTCTAGGACCAAGAATGTTCCACATTGTAACATTTATTATGTTTCAAAATTTGCATGGGTTTGAGGTAGAGATGTTCCCTCTGGTCCTTCCAATGAAGCTAAATCCTATGTTTCCTTCTTTTCATTTAAAACCTGTACAGATGATATTTCAATAATTCCCTCCCATTACTTACTCTTGACCCCCTCCACTCTTATATCCCCTTCTGTTGAATCCCTTCTTCCCAACGAGTCCTTCTTCCACTTTGATGTCTTTTTCTCTCATGGATGGGTGTGACCCACTGAGTTTAATTAGGGTTCCCTGTGTGTGCATGGGTGAAGGATTATTTCCCATAGTTCTTGGGTGCTGTCAGTGACTATACTACTGAAGAAAATGTCTACATACTCCCAGCCTCCATTAACTGCCTCAGGGAGGAAAGGGAGCCTCGTGCTTTCCTCCATCATCCAAGATGGAATGTGTTTACGGACTCAAAATTGCGTGATCTAGTGCAGTTGTGACAGCCTTTGTGAGAGCATGAATGTCAATTACCATTTCTCCCCTGGAAGACGGTGTTCCACAGTATTCCACCGTCTGCTCTGGGTCTTCTCTTCTCTGGACCTTCTCTTCCACATTGATGCTAGAGCCTTGAAGGTGGTTGATTCTCTTTTGGTTTGGTTTGGGAAAATATGTATGAAATCACAGAAGACATCAGGTAGGTAGATCACAAAGGAAATATAGTATTATACTATAGTGACCAAAATAGTAAGGCACTGGCATAAAAATATGCAAATGGACCAATAAAACATACAGCCCAGTGATAACTACAGCCTGCTGATTTTCAAAATATACAAGAGTGCACAGTAGGGAAAGGTTTTCTGTTTTTTTTTTAACAAATCGTGGAGAGAAAACTGAATGTCCACATTGTTGACATAATACAAATGAAATTGAGCATATTTCTCTCACTGTGTACAAAATTCATCTCAGTGGATTAAAGACTGAATTTTAAGAATCAAAATTTTTTAAAATATTTTATTTATTCATTTTTCAAGCAGAGAGATACAGAGAGAGAAAGAGAGAGAGAGAGAGAGAATATACCAGAGCCACCATTTTGTGGGTCTGGCTTATGTGGGTCCTGGGGAATTGAACCTGGGGCCTTAGGCACTGGAGGCAAGTGCCTTAACTGCTGAGCCATCTCTCCAGCCCAAGAATCAAAATTTTGAAACTACCAGAAAAGGTAAGGAGAGTGCTTCATAGCATGGGCATGAATGAAGGATATTTTTGTTAATCTCTTAAGAACACAGACAGTAAAAGATAAGTGAAGGGCTTCTGCACACAGGAGAATCAACACAATGATGAAATCAACCACAGCATGGGAGAAAATACTGGCAAACTATACATATGACAAAGACCTGATATCCTCACACTTTAAACTTAAGTCTCCTTACCATATTTAACTATTTAAATACCTTTTCATTGATCCAGAGCCCCCTTCAAGTTAACTTATGAAATGGCTCTAATATATGTATGTGTGTACATACAAAGACTTCAAAGGACAAGAAATTAACTAAAATGATGTATATAGATACCCAAATTTACCTGGATCATTAATACCCATTAAGTTTATATCAGTATCAATCAGAAAAATCTAGATGAATTTTAAAATAGAGTTAGCTAGGAATGAAGTAAAAATAGAAAAGAGTATTTTTGTCTCTTTTTATGGTCAAAGCTATTTCTTTCACTTATTGACCCCCATCAGTAAATACCAAGGAGCCAGGCAACACCAAAGCTTGTTTTAAAGAATCACATTGCTCTAGCACAGATTTCAAACTTATCATAATAACTATGTGTTTTATTTTCACTCTTTTTCTAATGTTCTATCTATTAGGAAAAAATATGAGTTAATTGTGAAATTTTAATATTCCTTTTCCAATGTAACAATTATTTTAGTTTTCTTTCTTTCATCCTTTCTTCTCTTTCTTCTTTCCCATTCCTCCTTCCTAATTGATTTTTCCTTTTCTATCCACCCTTTCCACCCTAATAAAGATGAGCAGATATAGTGGAATTCTATAAGAAACACTAACACAACACATTGGTAGGATCAGGCCCTACTCAAGTGTATGTTTTTCACTAGCATTGTGAACTAAAAATAGATTAATTGTTCCTTTTTATTCCTTCCCTCACTTAGCATAGGCTTAATCCCAGACCACATATAAGGTATTTTTTTTATTTAAATGCTTCCTTGGATGAAGAAAACTTCGAATGAGTTTGGAGCATGCTTAGGCAGTACTTAACATTTCAGAGAAAGCATTACAGCAAAATAGTAACTTAAACTTTTTGCCCATGTGAGACTGAAACTTCAAGATCAAGTAGTTGTTACCGATCTTTCTAACAAGATGCTCTGGGTGTCATTAAAATTGATTGGGTATTCAGAGACCAACAATTAACAAACTTGAGAAATAATCTCTCCTAAACAAATTTCAGAGGAACTAATTAATTAAGGCAAGTTTCAAGATGTAAACTTCCAGGCTGATAATTGCCCTTCAGCTCTGAAAGTTCTCTCTAGAGACCTGGTAGGTCTGAAAGCAAAAAGAGACAGGTCCTGAAGCTAGGCAATGCCTTTGTAAATTGATGAAAGGCAGGAGGGACACTTTGCAACAGAATTAGTTCAATAGTTCTGCCACATCACCTTGGGTTTTGATTCCTTGGCCAACAAAATTTATTCCAATTCAGTACAACCCAGAAAGCCCAGGAGAGAAAGTCATAAACCTAGGAAGCTATAGAAGAGACTGAACTTCAAATCTTCATGGAGAGGAGTGTGAGCCCTTCAAGAGGACATTCTAGACTAGCACACCAGCATTTGATCTAGAGCAATCTTGAGTTTCAACTTCCTTAAGGTTAAAAGGAAGCTAATAATGAGTGCTTCCACAGTAGAACCACATTAGGTAATGTATTCAGTGTGCCTGGATGCAGCAAAAATTCAACAAATGCTCATTGCCATTGTTGCATGGAAGTCACAGGCTTCACCCAGGTCATCACTCAGCCTTGCCTCTTCTCAACCCAACTGGCTGACATTACACATTTCAAAGCTCCATTCTCAGAGCATTCTTCCAGGGGAAAAAAACAACTCCAGCTAATTAGTTCATACACTGACTTAGTTTCCTGTTCCAGTCATATCTCCCACCCTGGACCTGAGCCTGTAATTCTTAATTTTAAGAAAAATCAAATAAATGTTTTTCAAACAGGCATGAAGTTTTCTGTTTCATAAGTATGGTGACTCGAATATTTCTTTGAAGAAAAACCTTTCCATTATTCTACAAAGCTTCTTAGTTTTATGCATGGGTGGCAAAAACATACAATTCAGCATTTTAACAATTTTCGGGGTTAATTCAACATGAACTGCTTAGAGAATTCTTAGCTCAGTGTCATTAATGATTCATATTTTCAGCAGCCATGACCATCCAACTCATCTCCAGAAACTTCATCTCCGCAAAATAAACTTCATCTTCATTAAACAATTGCTCGGTTTTTCCCTAGTCTTGGCCCCATATAACCACTATTCCTTTTTCTATCTCTATAAATTTGATAACTCTAGTTCCCACATACAACTGGAACTGTACAATATTTGTTCTGTTGGGTCTAATTTATTTCACTGACCCAGTGATCTTTAAATTAATCCATGTTGCAGCATAGGTCAGAACTTCATTTATTTTTAAGGCTAAATAATACTTGTTGATTTAACAACTGCATGTAGTTTATCCAGGAATCCTTAAATGAGCATTTATGATGTTTCCATCCTTTGTGTATGGTGAGTAATTCTACTATGAATATTAGAGATCTATTTAGATATAAATATATAAAACAAAACATTTTCTTCTCTTCTCAGGCAAGAATGAATTCAAGAGTGCTTAAAATTACTGTGGAGGTTTCTCTTTTTTAATTAAAACTTCATTTCCCATTTATTTTTAGTTTTCTTTCACTTCATAAAATAGTTAATCCCTTCATACTTCAGTGCTACTTCTACAAACCTTTCACTAACTTTCTCTGTTTTCTTCATATTAAAGTCTTTCCTTGTTTCTTTAACTTTTAAAATAGAAAATTAAGATTTCTTTAAAAAAACCTCAAAGTAGAACTACCATATAACTCAACTATACCACTGTTGGCCATATAACCCAAAGAACTCTGAACCCTAAAGATATAAGTTAGGAGCAAGAAAGTTTTGGTTTTTTTTTCTGGCATGTAGTTGGGAACTGGTCCACAGAAATGTGGATGCCACCTTGCCTACCTTCTCAAGGTTCCAACCTCATCTGATCCAGTCTCACTCAAAATGGCTGCAAGCAACAGCTAAGCAACAATGTCTTGTTTCTTCCTGGAATTATCCCAGGTTTAGCACACCTGTGGGCTGGCCCTCTGAGTCAGCCTCTTGAGTCCACCAACCTGTCAAGTTTCTCCCTTAAACCCCTAAGTCTGATGATGAGACACATCTAAATTTGATATTTGATAAACGGGCCTGAGATGTGTCCATGAGCTTTCTTGGACCCTACCCCTCTCTTAGTTCACTCACTGTGCGAGGGTGATCTGCTTGGTCTTCGCTTCCTCTTCCTTCCCTTTCCCAGCCTGGCTGGGAAGAGAGAACAATTCTTTTTGCTTGGGATTCCCTTCCTTTGCTTCCACCTAATTCTCACTAAAATAAATCTCAGAATTCATAATTTACCCATTTCAAAGT
Source organism: Zapus hudsonius (assembly GCA_004024765.1). NCBI lineage: Eukaryota > Metazoa > Chordata > Mammalia > Rodentia > Dipodidae > Zapus > Zapus hudsonius. Next base: position 24,139 of record PVHP010016874.1, on the reverse strand, counting down.
CCATGTTTTTGATTCCATGATAACTTGGAGAAGAACCTAAAGTTGGGGTTCATAGGCCTGGTTGGTTTCTTCATGGAGATCTAATCCCTCCCAAGACGCCAATATCTCATCACTAATAAAAACATACTTATATAACCTTGCTTATTGCTAAGATATTAAAAATTGCAAGGAAATTAAGTCAGCCTAGATGTACATCAATAAATGGATAACAAATGTGTGGAACATGTATACAATAGAAGTTTTGTAGTCAAAAAGAATTGTGAAATTCATTGGGAAATTGTAGAGTAAATGAGATAAAATTTGTGCTCATATAGAAACACTGAGAGGAAGAGAGGGGGGAAAGCCAGACTCCCCTTAGTACCTGAGTTTTCACAAGGTACAATCTATAAGCATTCCTTTAGGGAAAAACACATACAAGTGACCCAGATCCCCCCTACAAGCTCAAGGACATTCCTTGCTTTTACTTTCAGTGGCCTGTCACCCCGAAACTGTCTCACTATTTAGGGGGTGAATTGACTGCAATGACTTGACAGCATCCCCAGTGTTTAACTGTAGCAGAATCTACCTGAGTACTTCACATACATCCCCAGGAAAGTCCAAGGACAGTAATAATACCAAAGTGATAAGTGGTACAAAAAAGGCAAAACATAGGAATATTCTGCATAAATAAACGTTAGAGTCGACTGATATAGTCACAGAAAAAAACTGAATGAAAATCGATATCATTATGCTATGTATTTCATACTCCAAAAAAAATCATTCTCTAGTCTTGGAAAATTTCAATAAGCTGATCAGCTTCATAATGCTTCCAGTACTTAAGAGAACATTGGGTGAGTAATTATGTTGTGGTTGATTAGCTCATACCGCCATCTGGTGGCTGTGTTTCACAACAGTTTAAGAAAAAACTGGTGGTTTAAATGTGTGGCCCCATAAACTATGACTTGAATTTTGAGTCTCCAGCAGAGGAGAAGAGAGAGGTATGTCACTGCTGGCTCTTGGATTCCAGCTCTTGTGTTCTTTAAAGTGTTATTAATTTAAAATTTATATTGTCTTCTCTATGGATATTAGAGAGGCATACATAGTTCTAACTTAAAGTTTCTAAAATCTTAGTAGAATTCTTTCTTTTGTGTGACTCGGGGAGAGGTCTTTATCATCAGAGCCTCCCTCAGTGTCAGTCGTGTATCTAAAACTTAATGCACTGAGCACGTCAGGATTTTTGACAGGAATGGGATGAAGGATCAGTTTTTAACCTTCTTCCTCTTCTACAATTTTCCTGTTTTAAAGATTCCCTCAGGATGACATTATGTCTGGAATTCATACACTCCTAATTTTAGACACTAGTTCTATTTTAGAATATGAGGAGTGAGCTGTATTCATACATGATGTGAAAAAAATTCACATTATTAATGAGGCATTGTCTTCTTTCTTCTATTCTAGATCTTTAGTTGTCTGTTAGCATGGCTTCAGAAAATATTTAATGTGCTTCAATGAAGGATATGGCAAATGGGGGAATGTGCTGCAGTCACTTCATGGTGCTGGACAAGTACATAACCAGAATCAGTTTATGGGAGGAAAGGGGTTTATTCCAGTTTTACAAATTCCAGAGGAACATCAGACGAAGGAGATGGATGAGGAGGATAAGGCTTTCAAGCAGAAGCAGAAGGAGGAACAGAAGAAATTCGAGGAGCTGAAAGAAAAGGCTGTGGGGAAGGGCCCTTTGGCCACAGCTGGAATTAAGAAATCTGGGAAAAAGTAAGCTGTTCCATAGACCCGAGAAGATGATGACCCTTCTGTATTCCATTTAAACATCTGGATTTCCAACCATAACATCTTTTGCCACCTGTAACTAAAATGAAGTGTTGTTTTGGAATCTGCTGTATATTGCAATAAACTTTTGTAAAAAGATAAATAAATAAATCATACAGTGGCCCATTGTCTCAAGCTTTCATTCAACCATTCCTACCTCAGCTGTGAATGTCAAATAAACCCAGTCTTGTATCCAGAAAAAAAAGAACACAAGTAATAATAATCGACACACCAACCACCATCTTTTGAGAAATTACCAATGTTATCTTACTTAACTTTGATAGTAAGTCAATGTCCTACATAACATTATTTATATCCCACAGATTTGATAAAATCTCTGCTTCAATTATCTCTTATTTTAGATATGGTTCTGATTTTAATTTTGCAATGTGGAGCCTAAATTGGGTAACCTGAATATATCTGTGCTATATCGAATTTTTGCCTCTCTCTCTCTGTCTGTCTCTCTCTATCTTTCTCTCTTAGTTGCCTAAAAGTAAATTAATTCTCAAGACATATCCACTGATCCAAGGCATAGCCTCATGTACAAACAACGGTCTTTATCTGAGAACAAACGGTCTCAGACACCACTGTTCTGCTTCCAGCTTTGCTAAGATAATTGCCACTCACCCAATGGCGTTTGATGCAAACATAGAGATCCATGACTCTTGGTCCTATGATCAATGCTTACACAATACTGAGCCTTTGCATTAACTATGCCTCCTTCCAACAGGATGGGATCCTCTTTTACTGTCTTGATGATAAGCATAATGTTCTTAACTATTTATCTTTTATATGTTAGCCAACTTTCAAAAGAATGAAAGAAAGTAAAAGACCGGCCCTACACATATCAGAATGGTTCACAAGAAATGAAAAGCTTCTCCATCATGGGACTTTCCAAAAACTCACTTTTGGGATTTTCCAGCTGCCATGCTCTTCAAACCCTATTCAGTCTGAAAAGTTATAGCAGTCATCACCTCATTTTCCCAACTGTTTAGTTTCTTCTCAGGAGAGTGGAATGATTACTGATAAGGAGTAAGTTAGCCTTTTCCCCCTGGTAGGTAGTTAGCTAAGGACTGGTCCATGAAAGCATGGCTGCCATAACCTGTGCCTGATCTGGTCTCACCCAAGAGGGCCACAAACACCAACTCCTCAGCTGCAGTCTCCTGCTTCTTAACTTTTCCTGAGTTTAGGGATGTCTCTTCATGAGTCACACTATTGAACCCACCAACCAACTGGTTTCTCCCTTGCACACCTGAGTCTGGTAATGAGGCTCACTCTAACTGGATGTTTGCTTCACATACGTGGGCCTGAGCCGTGTGTGTGTGTGTGTGTGTGTGTGTGTGTGTGTGTGTGTGTGTGTATGTGTGATATCTCTATTGGTGTTTGAGACTCTTGGCTTCTTGGCTCCTGGCTCTGTTGACCCCCTGACCCTGTTTCCTCTCTTAGCTTGACTCCTTATGTGAGAAGGATCTTCTCAGTGGCCCCTCCCCATTCCCAGCCTGGCTGAGAAGTTCCTTTGGCTTGGGCTTTCCTTCTTTGCATTCCCTCCTAATTATCCCTAAACTAAATCTCATTATTCATAATTTACCCTTATAGTAATCGGTGTTCTGAATTTGATAACATTGACAAGGACCTAAAGTTGAGGTTCACTGGCCTTGGGTCTCCTGTACTTTTGTAGACATTTAATCTCTCCCAGGATTCAAGTCTTGAACCAATCTGGTGGGCATGATTAATATACATTAAAATGAATCTAATAATTATTTAATGGCCTAAGATGACCACTCAAGGTCCAGCCATTTAGCTTAAACTCCAGGCCACAGAAAGGTTTCAAGGGTTAGGCAAAATATTAACTTGAAAATCAAAAGAGACTTCCCAAAAGCACCTCATGAATCTTCAACTGTCTTGTTTTTGCTTGTCTTCACCCAAAGAGAGATCAAAGAACATTGCCTTTTTTTAACCTGTGTTTCTGTTCCAGCCAAAATAGGACTTTTAGTAAATCTGAGAATGAAAGATGGGTTCCCATGGCCATTTACATCAGAGGTAAACTTAATGGATTTGTCTTCTTTCTTTCCTTCTCAGCCCTTCTTTGTCTTAGTTAACCTCTGTAGTATTAGTAGAGCTCTGCCTACAGACCTGCTAGAGATTAGCTGCAGGACTTTGCCAGCATCCCAATGCATCTTCTCCTATTGCACTCTGCTTCTGGCACCTATCCCCACCTGGGTTCCTTTATTTGCATCTCTTTTCCCCCCAAAAGAATAAAACCCCATGGAGGAAGGAATCATACAATCTTAATCACTGGTGTATCTTCAAAAATGGCATAAGGAATAAAAACTGGGAGTTATAACATACAAATATATTAACATATAAAATCATATTAGCATTAAAGTTTGGTTGAAAAAGTTTCAATAGGCAATAATTTACTTGATAATATTTCAATTTATTATTTAGTTCAAATCCACTAAAGTAACATATTAAATCTTACACACTCACATATATGAACAATATGATGAACAAATTAGTTAACATCTTGGTCACAGTCAGCCACACACCACTGGGATGAATCTTCAAACCAGGTACAATTTGGGGGAGGAAAGTATTTATTGAAACTACATGTTAAGGGGAAGTTTCATAAGAGCGAAAGAGGCTGGCCCTCTTTCACAGGTCCAAGCAGAAAGAAAAACCCTTCACCTACACCACACACACAGAACAGGGAACAGGCAGGAGGGCCAAGGAGAGATTTTCTTCCCCTTTATATAGCTTTCAAAATACTTTTTTTTCTAGGGGGAAGAAATTTTAAGGTAAGGTCTCCCTCTAGCCCAGGCTGACCTGGAATTCACTACATAGACTCAGGGTGACCTTGAACTCACAATGATTCTCCTACATCTGTCTCTGGAGTCCTGGGATTAAAGGCATGTACCACCACCCCTAGCTTGAAATACTTTTTAATTCTAAGTATACATGAAATTAGGCAGTAACTTGAGAAAATTTAAATATTTGATCAATTTTAAAAGTGCCTCATTCTTTTTTTTAAAAAAAAAAAAGAGGTACAAACACATGCTCAGAGAAAATATTTTCTGAAGTTTCTATGAAGTTACTCTCACCTCACTATGTCTCTAGCTAAGCCACAGTGAAATCTTCAGAGTCAGCATCACAAAGTTTACTTTGGAAATCTCAAAAAGAAAAGTATACTTTATCTTGGAATTGCTCATGAAATTCAAGAAGATTGCAACTATTGGACCCAATTTCAGACAATGGCTCCTTTTACCTAAATGTGCTAAAGATCCATTCCTTGGATGGACTACTTATAAGTTACACTACTCCTAGTTTTAAACCTGTGCTCCATTCTGAAGCCTGAGTTCTGTATTAAAAGATTATCTCAGCTGCCAGGCCAGGAACACACACCAGATTTTTTCTTCTTTCCTAGCCAAGAATCTCTTCTTAAATAGTTTATAAAACTCTTCTTCTTCAGTTTAGTCTGAGTAATAAAATATGGTGTAGCCCATCTTGTCAATGATGCCAGATAGTCTTGATAACCTAAATGTGCATCTCCTGTGTTATATCTCCCAGCTTCACAGCTACGTGGGTATTCCAGGGTCACATTCTGTGGGGATAGAAGGGAATAGAATGCCATTTGGTGTCAGTCATGGACAAGTGTCAGAGTAACTCATCGGTCATGAGTTAACTAACCTCCAAATGTTCCGTGTCACTCAATTCACCACAGTGGAAACATGGGACTTTTGTTTGAGAACTACTCAGAGTCAAAATTCCCGTAACATTCAATTGACACTGTCTTTAGAAATCCAGATCACAATGCTCTTCTTCTCTAAGGAACAAGGTCACATGAAGCCATAATGATTCCTAGCCTTTCTAACATCACATATGTTTGGATCCCTGCAAAGCCTGATCAACCCCTCTGACTCAAGCCAAGGGCCAGTAAAGTTCTATGCTTAGAATAATTACAATACAAAACAGTTTCAAATGTCCTTTGGAGGAACAAGCAAGGATATCGATGTCATCTAATAAGATATACAGTTACCCAGCAATCAACCATGAAATTCATGAAGGATAGGGCTTGAGCTGAATCAACATCCTGCTTTTACTTTGTAACGTGACATTTCATGCTGGTGTAAATCTTGCTGTAATCTTGGCATAATTATATAGATTATGTAGAGCTAATAATAATTTCAGACTCTAGATTGTACCAAACAGATATTTTTAAACAATTTTTAACTTTAAGAAAAAGTACAACTGTAGTTTTTAACTCTTCAACAAGCTTTCACATGGGAAGCTAGTTGTGTAAAGGTCATTAAACTTCATCTACTATGTTGCTTTTTTAAGAAATGAATACAAAACCTAACAGGAAAATAGATTTTACACATTTCCTGGATTTTTTTCCATATGTGTATTTATTTTAAGGTGAGGTCACACTATGATTCCAAGGTTTAAACTCACTATATATCCCAGGCTGAGCCTCTTATCTCTGCCTGTGCTTGGATGATTATAGGTATGTACTACCAGGCCCAACTTAGAATGTTCTGGTTATTTCAATCACATTTATACATCACAATTTCTACAATAAGCTATCTCCCCTCATTTTTTTAATCTAAAAGAACTATGAAAAACTAAATATAAAAAATAGTTGAAACAATTTAAGAAACAAATACACAGAGAAAGATCTGAATATTATTGTCAGGATTTTTCTCTAGATAGAAGAGCATTATGATAGGCTTTCAAATTTTACCATTACTCCCATTTTTCTGGACTTCCATTTTTTTCTGCAATGATCACTTCATTTTAAAGAATACAAATTTTTTAAAAGTAGGCATAAAATACAAAGAATAGTGCTGGGCATGGTGGTATGCCTTTAATTCCAGCACTCAGGAAGAGGCAGAGGTAGGAGGATCGCCATGAGTTCAAGACCACCTTGAGACTACATAATTAATTTCAGGTCAGCCTGGAATAGAGCAAGACCCTAACAAAAAATACATAGAATAAATAAGAGAAAGTCATTTATTTAAAAATTATTTGTAAGCTAAGCAAACTGCTCTGCTGACAATATTCAGTTTGCATGTAGGAATGGGGAGCCAGTAGATTCTTAACATATCACCCCAAGTCTGGATATTACATTATCCCTACTTGTTTGGTAGTATTCATTGCTAATATATTTTTAGATTTTGACTTATCACAGATAATTAATATATTTAAGGAAAATAAATTTTCCAATTCTGTGTGTCACTATGAACTTTGAGAATGAATAGGGACATGATGAAGTAGAGCTTAAGTGTAGGTAGTAAGAAAAAGCCACAGAGGACTGGAGAGATTGCTCAGTGGTTAAGGCACTTGTCTTCAGTGCCCAAGGCCCCAGGTTCAATTCCCCAACGCCCACATAAGCCAGACCCACAAGGTGTGACCCTGGTGTTCTCTCTCTCTCTCACTCTCTCTCTCTCTGCTAGAAGATGAATGAATAAAATATTAAAAAGAGAAATAAAAATAAAATATTTTTAAAATGAGCCACAGAGAGTGTCAACTTTAAATTCTGCAAACTGATGAGTATCTTGAGATAAGGTTCAAGTAACATCTGGAGGCTTGGGCTTTGATCTGTTCTCTATTCTCGATAGGAATTTAATTTTTAATGAAACGCTTGCTCTTGGTGATTGTCCTACCCATGGCTGCTTTCACTTCTTTATTTCTCAGGCTGTAGATGAGAGGATTCAGCATGGGGATCACCGCTGTGTAGAACACAGCCACCACCTTATTGAGGTTTAAGGACGAAATGGCACTTGGCCTCACATAGATAAAAAAGAGAGTCCCATACAGGATGGACACGGCTGTTACATGGGAGGAACAGGTGGAAAAGGCTTTTCGCCTGCCCTCGGCAGAGCGGATCCTCAGGATGGCCACAAGGATGTAAGAATAGGAGCCCATAATGGTCACGCTGCTAATGACCAGTATAGCTCCAGCAAAAATGAAAATGAGCAGTTTATTGATCCGGATATCAGCACATACGAGAGAAAGAATAGGAGACATGTCACAGAAGAAGTGATTTATAATGTTGGAGTGACAAAAAGGAAGTCGGAAAGCAGCTGTGGTGTGAGTCATAGTGTTGAAGAACCCAGCAGCATAGGGTCCGACTACCAGCTGGATGCAGAGTCTCTGGGACATGGCCACAGAGTACATCAGTGGGTTGCAGATGGCCACGTAGCGGTCATAGGCCATGGATGCCAAGAGAAGACACTCAATGGCCACAAAGAGCGAGAAGAACCACTGCTGCAAGGCACATCCCAGGAAAGAGATGGTCTTCCTTTCAGAGAAGAAATCCGAGAGCATCTTGGGGCCCACTGCAGAGGAAAAGCAGATGTCTACAAATGACAGGTGGCTGAGGAAAAAGTACATGGGTGTGTGAAGGCGGGAGTCAATGCGGATGAGGATGATCATGCCCAAGTTCCCGGTCATAGTAACAAGGTAAAACAGCAGGAAGAGCAGGAAAAGGAAGACCTGCAGCTTAGGGTGGTATTTCAAGCCAGTGAAAATGAACTCTGTGATCCTGGTATAGTTCTCATCAGCCATCAGTTGGGTGTGGTCTCTAGGGCAAAAAAATAAAATAAAATAAAAATAATGAACGGACAATATGCTCAGTGTCGAAAAATTACATTGTAATGAAGAGGTGCTTAGAAACACTGATTTTTAAAGGTCTAAATTAAAGTGCTAGCAAATTGAAAATACCATCGTTCTAAAGAGTACAAGTGTTTTGAAGAGAATATTGAATGTTTAAGTAAGAAATGTCTAAATATTAGAGAGCCTAATGTAAGAATTATTAGAAAACCTATAAAATATCTACTACCTTTACAGATTAAAAGCAAAATGCATTATGATTATTATCATAACATCTGGAAAAAATTAAAAGAGACAACTCTGAAAAATATACCTTTCTAAACTAAGAAGTTTTTTAAATGTTTTGTCCATGAATATAGGTCAATGGAACACTTTACCTAATACATACCAGGCCCCAGGTTTTATCATAACACTGCAAAAAGTAAGCATAAAATAGAATCCCCTGGATTTGGGATATTGCTCAGTGCTTAAAGGCACTTGCTACAAAGCCTGCTGGCCCAGATTCAATCCCATGGCACCCAAATAAATCCAGATGCACAAAGTCTTGCATACATCTGGAGTTCATTTGCTTCTACAAAAGGCCCTGGTGCATTCTGTCATCTATCTATCTATCTATCTATCTATCTATCTATCTATCTATCTATCTATCATCTATCTATCATCTATATATCTATGTCTCTATCTGCTCACAAAAAAATTTCTAAAAAAGATTCTTCCTAAAAACACACGTGGGGCTGGAGAAATGGCTCAGCGGTTAAGGCACTCGCCTCCAGTGCCTAAGGCCCCCGGTTCAATTCCCCAGGACCCACATATGCCAGACCCACAAGGTGGTGGCCCTGGTGCTCTCTCTCTCTCTCTCTCTCTCTCTCTCTCTCTCTCTCTCTCTCTCTCTCTCTCTCTGTATCTCTCTGATTGAAAATGAATAAATAAAATATTAAAAAAAAAAAAAAACCACACGTGTACAGTGATAAAATGTTACATTCACATTACAGGCAGGAACTGTATTAACTTGTCCATAATTTGTGTTCTTAGATTTACATTAGCTGGCACAAAACTAAAAGTGAAATAAAGTGTAAGAATTATAGAGAAACTTAACTTAAAATTATCACTATTCGTAGGCAAAACTATCTCCCACATAGAAAATCTTGAGGGCTGGAGAGATGGCTCAGCGGTTAAGGCACTTACCTCCAGTGCCTAAGGCCCCATGTTCAATTTCCCAGGACCCACATAAACCAATAAACCAGACCCACAAGGTTGTGGCCCTGGTGCGCTCTCTCTCTCTCTCTCTCTCTCTCTCTCTCTCTCTCTCTCTCTCTCTCTCTCTCTCTCTCCTTGAAAATGGATAAATAAAATATTTTTAAAAAAAGAAAAAGAAAATCTTGAGGAATCAACTCTGGCACATTTTTAAATTTTAAAAAAATTAAGAAAATAGGATAATAAAAGCATGAAAATGAAAAGCACCCTAATCATTTACAATAGAAACACCATGCACATAAATTCCAGTTGACAAAATAATAGTGAGCATAGAAAGAAATCTCAATATTTGTATGAAGAAGGATGAGGTTCTAACTAGTGGTCTCCCCTTGCTTGCTCAGCATGTACAAGGCACTGGGTTCAATCCCCAGCTCAGCAACAAAAAGGGTTTTTTTTAACATTAAAAAATGTTGAGAAAAATGAAAATTGTGAAACTTTTATTAAAATTTTAAAATAAATAAATAGAAATGATATGGATCGAAAGACTCATAAAGATTTATTTTTATTCTTAAAAAAAAAAACACTTAGCTCCTACTGGGGACAGTAAACATTTGCCTTACCCTTCTGTAAGCTGGATGGAGACATGGATAACCCTGCTTGGAAGTCACAAGGAAACAGCGCTTCTCCCATGGGGACATTGCACCTCGTTAGTATCTAACGGGCACTTTTCTGTGGCTACCCCTTTTTATTCAATGAGAAATTACATCTGCTAAAAGACTGTTCTATCTAACCTTTTTTATTTGAAATTGCATCCATGGAAGAACTGTTTCTTTGACATTGTGAACCAGTATTGGTTTTCAGCTCAAGGGCAACATGTCAAGTAAGAGGCCTCCAGACACATCCTTCCTAACTGTGCTTTACAGGGAAATAAGTCCCTGGGCTTCTTTGCTGTGCTCACCTAACACTGATGACTTTCTCCTTTCTGCACAGTCTGTTTTGCTTTCCACCAATCCAATGTTGCTTGATGTAAGTTTCTCTTAAACTCAATCTTTCTCAATTGACCCAATAATGACATAATGGTTTTCCCTCTGTTCAGAAAGACAAGAAGCATTCATGATCATTCTGATATCTCCTTCTCACTTTAAAGTAAGGGAAATCAAAATTCATCTGCTCTGTAACAGAGGAAACAGCTTTTATCAAATAGAAAAACAGATTATAAAGCTATCATAAAAAATTAAGCTATCCTGGGCCTGGGGGAGACAATCAACAGCTTTCAAATTTGGCCAATTTTCCACTTAGTGAGGGGGACCCCTTGTCTGGAACTTGGGATTCAGGGCGATAGTCACCAGATCCCGTACTCTTGGGCTCCCAAGACAAGATGCACTATGGGAGCAATTGATGGGGAGGCTACTAAAAATAGAATCTAGGTAATCCAGAAATGTGTATATTTGTTAACCTACACTGAACACACGGATGGAGATTGTGTTTGTATTTTTCAGGATGCAGGGAAAGAGTTGGGGCCCATCTAACCCTACCAACCAACTGTAGGCTGATACCTGAGATTCTGGCAAGAAAGGAGCCACCACAGTCATACCATGGAGGATCCAAATGGAACCCCGCAGAGAATGACAGGATGAACAAGGGGCCCATTTATGAGCTGACAGTACATATTCTCTGTGTCACATTATGAGTCCTATAGATCCATTTAACTCATTTTGAGCTTCTTAAAAAGTAAACAGGAAAGGCCCTGTACATTGCTCAGTGGTTAAGACACTTGCCTGCAATGCCTAACAACCTGGGTTGGATCCCCCAGTACCCACATAAAGCCTATAAAGCCAGACACACAAAGTGGCACATGCATCTGGAGGTCATTTGCAGTGGCTGGAGGCCCTAGTACAACCATTCTCTCTCTCTCTCTCTCTCTCTCTCTCTCTCTCTCTCTCTCTCTCTCTCTCTCTCTCTCTCTCTCTGCCTCTCTCTCTGCCTCTCTCTCTCTGCCTCTCACTCTCCCTCTCCTTCTCTCTCCTTACAAATAAATAAATAAAATATTTTTCAAAAGTAAACAAGGAGACAGACATACATGGATTTTAAACATGACTTAAACTTACATTTTGATGAGTCCCTTCTTTCTTGAAAGTGAAAAAATAATTAAAATTAAAATGGAATATAACCTGGATCCCTTGTCAACATGCAGTCCATTCTCAGAAAAGAGGCCAGACTGTCCAGGGGTTAGTTTATTTTATTCTTGGTCTTCTTTCTAAGGAGCTAGTAAGATTCCACAAAGAGCAAATTGTTCTACATTTGCATTACAGTTCCCAGAGGCAGTTACATCATTCTCCACACTGGGAGAGTACATGTCCCTCAAGTATGCTGCATTTTGGGAATTTTATTATTGAGGAAAAATAAATTAAAATGTCCTTTCTGCCTTGGAGCTCTGATTTAAGAAATCCACTGGCATCGACTTACTTGTTTTTCATGTAATATTGTGTCTTCTTAGCTCCTAGCTAAACAAGTAAATACTTAGAGACTAAACTTTATGTAACAAAGTCCTGCCTCTAGGAAGTACCTCAAATTTTCTATAAGAGCTCAAAGTACATTACAGTAGATGCTCAGGTACAAGATAGCTTAGACCCACTACTCTGCCTGTTAAAACTCTGAAATCAAAAGCATGAGTGATGACAGACTATTTACCCTGATATGAGTAACTTAGCAGTGTTGAGAATGAGTCAAATCAAGTATGATTAGAATGTAACTTTCAACCTTAGCCTTTGAAACACTTCTAAAATTCCTGTGCCAGCACCTGCTCTTTTCATATGTCATCAGGAATATGTGCTTCAAATCAGTCTTCTTCACACATAACTGTAGACTGTAACTGGGTTTTCATCCCTCCCCAGCTCCTGCTTCAATGGTGGGGACACACAGACATGCACACGTATGCACACCTATACACGAACAAGCACACCCTCACTCTTTCCTCGCTAGTAGTTTAGTTTTTCTTCCAAATCCACTCTATCATTCTGACATTCCTTTCTTACTTACTAAAATAATGGAAATCAAAAATCCATCTGCCCTGTAACTTCCCTAAAAGTGTGAAATAAAAACAAATAATGACATTCATCCACTGTGTGATTAAGACATTTACCCAAGAAAACTCATCCAGGGTCTTTATTTAAACCAATGTCTGTTAAACTTTAGTGCAAATGAAATAAAGAATTAAGTGCTGCTCATATCACTGTTGTGTCAATAACTATGGAAGATTTAAAAAACATGAACATCTCCTCTCATGAGATTTCACATGTACTGAGAAAAGACAGGCAGCAAGTTAGCAAGTAAATAGTATTTGTATATATTTAATAATCTCAAACAATAACAGGAAAAGAAAGTGAATTATTGGGATATAACAGAAAAAGTTTTGTTCAGGCAAATAAGCCAAGGAGGCTCCTTTGATTTTATGACATTGGTACAGGCTTGGATGAGATATGGAGTGAGCTGGAATTTTGCCCTAAGCAGGCAAAACAGAAAACAATGTGTAGAAACAACTTTAAGAGACTGAAGAGATGGCATATAAGCCCCCCCATAGTGTACAGCACATTAATAATGAGAAAGATTAGGAGACAGAGGGGGATGAAGGAGGGAGAGGCAATGAGCAAGGGAGGAAGGTAGAGGATGGGAGGGTAAAACAAAGTTTGAAGTTGAGGAATACAAAGATAATCACCTCCAGTTTTTCTTGTTTTTATTTCTTTGTCATATAGATTTAATTAAAAAAACTTTCACATACAAAATGTTGTTGGTGGCATGCTTTGTTCTGACAGCATTGGTTGTGTTTACACATATATGTGCATTGACTTCTCAGTACAATATTCTTTCTATCATTCTTCTATCTTCCTTTAGTGGAACAAAGCAATTAATTCAAGAATTGAGGGGATGCATTGTGTGCTTTTACAGATATAAAACTCATTTAAATCCACAATCTGTCTTTTCTTTGAAGATCTTCTTTGAGAGGTTTTTAATTTTGTTCACAGACTGTGAGGAATGTAGGGGATTGCTAATGTTCTAGAATCTTCATGGTGTGTTTATTTACCATGCTTTCTAGTGGGTTGTCTGTGACTTGGATCAATATTAGCAATATGATGCTTAGTTAAGAGGAAAAGGTAATCAAAGAATGTTGCAATTACTAAGAATTTTTATGTGTCTACTATAAGCCAGACCCACTAAATTGTGACTTCAATGAGAACCTGTGTTTCTAATATGCTTAGCACCCAATAACATCCCCCACTACATAGAAGATACATAATGGTATAGCAGACTAATTAACACAATTTATAATTAATTTTAAATAATTTTTTTAAAAATTAAATTAAATGTAACTTTAAAAATCTTCAAAGGCAATGGATTGCAATGCAATCCATATCTGTATGAATCAGATTCTTTGCCTTGCTATTTCTTGGATTTATTGTTATATACAAAAAATGAAGACAAAGGAATATTCTATAATCTATTTTTCCTGAAGACAAAATCATAAGGGACCAAATCACAATGTCACAGGCAATCATTATTGCTTCAATGAAGTCAAATTCATCATAATGGGAATTAATTCCCTGTCAGTTATAAAAAATAAAATATAACAAAGTAAAATAATATCTACCATTTTATTAAAAAACACAGTAATAACTCACACTGTAGTAAAAGCTACAATGCATTTTGCTTGTTAGATAGGTAAATCCCATTATAATGGCAAATCCCCAAAGATCTTACAAAAACCAGAGATCACAGTGGATATTCAACCACTTTGTGAAACACCTACTACAAACATGAAAATACTTTTAGGGACTGGAGAGTTGGATCAGAGGTTAAAGAAACTTGTTTACAAACCCTGATGGCCCAAGTTTGATTCTCCAATATCCATCTAAAGCCAGAAGCACAAAGTGGCACATTCACCTGGAGTTTGTTCCAGTGACAGGATGCTCTGGAGTGTCCATGCACTCATTATCATTAGCACTCCTCTCTCTGTATCTCTCTCTCAATAGATAAATAAATAGATATTTTAAAAAAGAAAAGGCCATATGTGCCTACTTTGTGACTAATACCTTTCATAAGTTTGCTTGAGGGACTAGGGAGTGGGCTCAGCGGGTAAAGTTCTTGCTGTGAAAGCATAAGGACCTGACTTCTGATCCCCAACATGCACTTAAAATGCTATGCATGTGGTGCACACCTGCAATACCTAAACTGTGGATGCAAAAATAGGACAATAGCCAGAATTTACTGAAAGAACCTGTTTCATAAAAATAATGTGGGGAAGATATAAAAGAAGACATCCTGCATCTACCTCTGACCTCCAAACATGTGTATGAAGATTTTGTATATATATATATATATATATATATATATATATATATATATGTGTGTGTGTGTGTGTGTGTGTGTGTGTGTGTGTGTGTGTGTGTGTGTGTGTGTGTGGTGTGTGTATGCACACCACCACACACACCTATGTCAACAAATAAAATAGAATTTGTTTGAAATGTGTACAAAGTTTCAGTTATGAAGAATAAAGACTTAGCATCCTGTAAGCCAAAGATGAGGTATAATTAGGTTTACTGCTCATGACTTCTTATTCAGAATTGAACAGAGAATTGCTTACTTCCTTGTCATAAAAACTCAGAATGTTTATTAAAGTACATGCTATAACCCACAAGTCCTGGTTTAAAAATCTAAGTCTACACTAGGATGAAAAAGAAGAAAGTCGACATGATACCATTGTTATCTAAAATGCTTGTCCCTGTTATAACATTTTATCTCGTAGATGGTGGCAAAACTTTCCAAATGTTCTTGTGAATGAATCTTTGACCTCTTTGTTTCTCAGGCTATAAATGAGTGGGTTCAACATAGGGATCACGGCTGTGTAAAACAATGACACAACTTTGTTGATATCCAGGGAGAAGCTGGAGCTCGGTCGCACATAGATAAAGAAGAGAGTCCCATAAAGGATGGAGACAGCAGTGACATGTGAAGAGCAGGTGGAGAAGGCTTTGCGCCTCCCATCAGCAGAGCGGATCCGCAGGATGGTGATGATGATGTAAACATAGGACACCATGATAACCACTCCACTGAGGACTCCCAGGATCCCAGCCAAGATGTAAAGCAAATCCTTATTCACCTGAGTATCTGTACATGCCAAGGAGATGACAGGAAGGAGGTCACAGAAGAAGTGATTGATGATATTAGGACCACAGTAGGGTAGGCGAAAAGTAAAAGTCATATGGGTTATGGTGCTTATAAGGCCTATGGCATAAGGAGCTGCCACCAGCCACATACAGACTTGCTGGGACATAATGAGTGTATACAGCAAGGGTTTACAGATGGCTATATACCTGTCGTATGCCATGGAAGCCAGAAGGAAACATTCAGTGACTACCAACTGGCTGAAGAAACATAACTGGATGGCACAACCTATGAAAGAAATGACTTTTTTCTCCACAAAGATATCAGACAGCATCTTGGGACCGATGGCAGAAGCAGAGCAGGCGTCCACAAAGGACAAGTGGCTGAGAAAAAGGTACATGGGCGTGTGGAGTCGTGAGTCCATCTGGATAAGAGTGATCATTCCCAGGTTCCCCAGAAGAGTGGTCAGATAGACACAGAGAAATGTCAGGAAGAGAGCAACTTGGTGCCTGAAAGAATTTGTCAAGCCCATGAAATAAAATTCAATCACCACAGTTTCATTGCTGTAATCCATTCCTCTGATTTAAGCTGTTACAAGAAAATGAAAGATAATCAATCCACAATTAAAGACTTCTTAGGTTTACATCCGAATTTCACTTTCGTTAACTTGAATTCTAGTCTAGCATATCCTTCTAAATCATTGCTGATATTAGCTGCAAAACCTAAGTGCCTTCAAGATAGTCACAAATCTCAAGGGTCCTCCTATATCCAAAAGAGGATTTTTTATAATTTAAACCTAGATGTGAACTTTGAAGATTACCTAAAGTGAATTACCAGGTGTCTATTTTAATTTAAAAAAAAAAACTCTTTTGAACCAAGAATATTTTGGACAACATTGCATAAGGAAAGCCCTCAGTGGAATGACATTGGGAGAGAAGGGACAGAATTATGACATCATGGGAATATGATCAATTTTCAAGATGTTCATATATTAAAGTTCTCAACAAAAAAGAAAAGGAATTATGGGAAGTCAGTGAATGCAGACTAACTTCATTCCAAGTTAAAAACAACTGGGTATTAGTAATAAAAATTTTTTCCAGACTCTCTCAGTTTTTATACCAATCATTCATGAAATTCTACAAATGTCCAAGATACCAGAGTAAAGATGAGAAAAGAGAATCAACTTGGGAACAGCAATGAGTTCTTTGAATTTACCCTCCAATTCACATTCTCCGGTCCATCTAAATCTTTCATCTTCCTGTTGTAAAAACTGATTAATCTAGTTTCTCTCACATAATTTTGAGCTCCATCAAAGAATGGTCCAATGCTTAAATATGGATTGTTAGAAGAATCTTGAGAGAGAAAAACAAGTACTTTAAATTAGGAAGGAGCATAACCCAGAGAAATGAATGTATATGTTTGCAAAGTAAGTTGCACACAGAAGTTTTCTTTATAGTAGCCATGTGCGTGAAATAACCAGAATACTCCACAATAGGTAAAAATGAAAAGGATTATAAAGATACAACAGGAATGAATGTCAAGGACAGTTGGCTTATGGAAAACTAGCGCAAAACAGTGAAATATTTAGATGACATTCTTGACATGGCAAAATTAGAGACATGGGTGTTTGTCAGTGACGAGAGATGATGGTGTGACTGCAGAGGGGTACCTCAAGGGAGATCTTTGTGCTGATGGGACAGTTATGGCTGTAGAGTGGTTGAACTAATTAGCAACATGGTAGAATAATAGGGAATGATACAGGCATTCTGTTACCTCCATCATTCCTGATTTTGATGGGTTGCTGTGTAATGCTATCTATACTCATATGAAATGCTTTCCTTTGGTGGTTCTCAAACAACTGCACCTGTGTGGAGGGAAGGTAAGGTATTAAAGCCTATATATCAATGCCCAAAATATTGTTTTTAAACTTGGATTGACCTTGATATCCTAAAACAATGTCTGACCTCATGAAACTTTTTTAATTATTTTTTCATCCTTACCCATCACAAAGAAGTTCATTGAGGAAAGTGGTAATTCCACAAATAAATATAACTGTGGGCACTCACAGAACAAGGATTCAAATCTGCTCACTTGGAGAATTTTTTTAATGTGTAATAAAATAAGGCATAAGGTTTGAATAAATGAAGTCCCACAGAAGATAAGACCTCACAAATCTTTCTTCTTCTTTCACGATCCCTATGCCCATGTACAACCTATCATTTAAAATCATCCATAATGGGCCTTCAGGTTAGGCCACTTAAAGTAACAGATATGTTAACTATTCAATTGATTGTTACTTACAGTCGATTTGTGGATGGTGCTTCCCTAAGTCACTGAAGCCAGTCTTGGATACGCCACCGACTTGATGGTATCCAGGTCCTCAGTCATTCACATCTGCAAAGAAACAAACCACAAGACTCTACCTGTCAGGACAAAGTGAATTACAAGATTTACCATTCCTGACATGAAAATGAACTGCCATGAAAATGCAGACTTGGGTACCTGTGAAGATAGCAATATGTATGAGCATCTTGAAACTGAGCCTTCCAGTAGAACTTTAATAAGGAACTCAGTGGCTTGTTTCTGCACAACATTCAGGAAAGTGTTTTATAAAGATTTGTGAGTAAATTGGAATGTATTCCCTCAAGAAATGAGGAGCCCAAGAGATCAAACCCATAGAGAAAATATTAATGAGGTTTCATATTCAGATTTACTAGGATACAGATATAAAATAAAAATTGCATCTATTGAGGCTAAGGGTACCTCAGTGGTAAAGCATATGCTTATACCTAGGCTCACTTCCCAAAACACCTATACACACAAACATGTGTTTACAATACATCTACAATATGATGTTTTGGCATAGATATACATTGTAAAATTATTCGACCAATCTAATTAGTATTTCTGTCATTCTCTATTTGTTTGGTGAGATCTATTCTCTTAGCAATACTCACATATAAAATATGCTAGTATTACTTAGTACAATCATTACTGTAAAAGACAGCTCCAGAACTTATTAGAGTTATCATTTCAGAAAATCATGTTGAATACTGAATCAGGCAAAATTTCATGAAACACTTTCTCATTTCTCATTTTTCTTATGGGTATAGCCTCCCACCCCATTTATAACTTCCAGTTTTCAGAATTTCTAGGTGTAAGATGAGGAACTGCCCTTGGATTTATGCAGATATGAAAATACTAAAATAGAGTCCTTGTATTGAAAAAATCTGATTGGGGGCTGAAGAGATGGCATAGCAGCTAAATCATTTGCCTGCAATACAGAGGAATTGGAGTTCAATTCCCCAGTGCCCATATAAATAAAGCCAGATGCACAAGAGGGTGCATGTGTCTGGAGTTTGTTTGCAGTGGCTGAAGTCCCTGGCATGCCCATTCTCTCTCTCTCTCTCTCTCTCTCTCTCTCTCTCTCTCTCTCTCTCTCTCTCTCTCATAAATAAATAAAATATTTTAAAAAATCTGATTGGACTATATATTAGTGTCTACTAGAGGCTGGAAAGCTGGAAGAATAGAGAGAAGTTATGTGATGTGCACCATAGCATACATGGATATAAATAATAAATTCTAATTTTCCTTAGCATACTATGGAGAACAAAGTTAAAAATAATCTGTCAGAGGAGGAAACACAAATAGTCTATTCTCACTTAAGAAAGTGCTCATCATCCTTAAGCATCAGGGAAATGCAAATCAAGACTACAATGAGATCCCACTTTACTCCAGTCAGAATGGCAATCATAAATCCAACAATAATAGTTGCTGGCGAGGATCTGGGGAAAAAGGAACACTCATTCACTGCTGGTGGGATTGCAAACTTGTTCAACCACTATGAAAAGCAGTGTGGAGACTCCTGAACAGAATGAACATAGAGCTACCAATGGACCCAGCTATTCCTCTACTATCCGTCTACTCTGTCCCTCAGCACATAGACATTTGTGCAACCATGTTCATAGCAGATCAATTGGTAATTCCAAGAAATGGAATCAACCCAAATGACCATTCCAGGACAAATGGGTATCAAAGTTGTGGTACATTTGCACAATGGAATTCTAGTCAGCAGAAAGGAAAAATGACATAATGAAATTGAGAAAAAAATGGACTGACATAGAACAGATCTTACTTAGTGAACTCACAAAAGAACAAAGTCAAACGCTGCATATTCTCCCTCATATGCGGCTCCTAACCAGGTTAAGCTTAAACTCTAAACAAACCTGTCATAAGAAGTGAGAGAATGTGAAAGAGGTGGAAGGAATGGGGGGGGTGGAGGAAGGGGAGACTTATACATACTTATACATTAAGCTAAGCCAATAATGAATCAAAAACATAAAATCCTTAATTTCATACTGAAACATCTCGAGCAAGAATTGGGCATCCTCTTGTAAGAGGGGCCACGAATAGAAAGGGAGGAAGCCTAATCTCATGAAGAATAGATGAGACCTACAACTTCCTGTCCCAGTCATTGGCTGCTTCCCTCACAGAGCTGTTAACAAAAGAGATTCAGGAGGTCCCAAAAACAAGAAAGGATTCTGTCAAAGCTTTTGAATACTCGCCCTAGGCCAAAGGTAAGATCCTATTGCTGAAAAAAACACAGAAAGTCTTCAATCAGCACCCAGAGACCCTGCAAGATCCAGAATGATAACCAGCCCCCAGATGATAGCTAGCGAAGTGCTGGAAGGTGCTACATAAGCTGCCAGGCAAAATTGATCAATGATAGCTGGAGAAGACAGAGACTGATATAAATGCAGAAGGTTGCCATGAGTAGGCTGAACACACTTCTTCTGGGAGACATAAGCAAACCAAGATGTGATCACTGGTGCAATTGAGGCATGAAAGCCTGGGGAGAGGGGTTTCAATAGCTTTTAATTTGGCTAAGAAACCCACTAAGTGACAAGGAACCCTTAACTGAAATTGGGACTTAGGGCAAAATCCTTTGGGATCCAAAATCTTGTGCCCCAAAGAGAAAATCACTTTACCAGAGAACTACAGAGAGGCTTCTCTCAATAGAAGCTAGTCAATTTAGAAATTTGTATATCTCAGTTAACCTATACTGATCTCACTCTCCGATGGAGAGTCTGTTTGTTTTTTTTTTTTCAGAAGGCAGCAAGAGAGCCATGGCCTTCCCAACCCAACCAAGGAGCCACAGGTGGGATAGCTGACACCCAGGCAAGAGATGAACCACCCTAGGCCCCAAATGAAACCAGGCAGAGAGTGGTGGGATAAGCAAGAGACCTATAACCACAGCCAATCAGTCAACCTGGGATAAGCCAGGGATACAGACACCAATGATTTACAACACAGCCTAAAGCAGAAGTACAGAGGCCCCTAAGACCTCAAGAATAAAGCAGCCTTAATACCCACCATGACTCAGGGAACTGAGAGAAAGAAGGGGTGGAAAGATTGTAAGAGCCATGGTGGGGAGAATACCCAGAGACACGGCCCCCTCAGTAACAACATACAAAGGGGGGTGGAACTGGGTTGACTCCTAGGCTATCCATAACCCCCTACCCCAAAGACTGATCCAGGATGCCCACAGAGGAGGATAACCAGCTGATCCCGGACAGGAAGAGGGAAATTGGGGATACCAATACATCATTTGCTCATACAATGTATCTAATTGTGAATAAGAAAGATTTTAAAAATAATAATCTGATATGTATTTTATGATTAATTAGAAAATGATAACTGGAGGCTCACAGCTTAGAGATAACACGAAAATGGAAACAGTAATTGTCCTGGCTTGTTGAGGACATATCTTATAACTATTGCATTGTCACACTGCTGTGAAAATATAATTATTCTTTTTTTCTTTATTGTCCATAATGAGTTACATTGTTTAGTGGGCCAACCATGAGTTGTTATCCCCATTTCCCCGTTGCCCCCCCTCCCCATTCCCAGTCAGCTGGATATCGAGGTCTGGAATGGTAACCAGCCCCCAGATGGCAGTTAGTGCAGTGCAGGAAGACACTACACAAGCTGCCAGGGGAAGCTGAACAGCGACAGCTGGTGTAAATTATTCTTAACATTCACTTTAATTATTTTATTTATTTACTTGAGAGAGAGAGAGAGAGAGAGAGAGAGAGAGAGAGAGAGAGAATGTGAATATGGGTGTGCCAGGGCCTTTTCACTGCAAATGAATTCCAGATATATTCATGACTTTTTGCATCTGGCTTTACATGGGTGCTAGGGAATTGAATGCAGGCTGTCAGGCTTTGCAAGCAAGGGCCTTTAACTCCTGAGCTATCTCTCCAGGCATACAAATATAATTATGTGTTCATCAATATGTTTAATTATTTAAATAGATACAATATTAGCTAGCTTGATTTGTTCATTATACAATGTATACTTTTGTTGAATTATGGCACTGTACCTAATAAATTTGAAACAGAAAATAAATGAGCTTCAAAATAGAGCCCTGACTTAGAGGCTTTAGAGATAGGAGGAAAGGTTGGATACATAGCAAATCTAGACTGTGAATTTTTGACTGTTGCAGAAGCTACTAGATGGGTGAGGTGATTGTAGCAGGAAATTTTTGTGTCTTATAGTGTCATTTTTCTGGCTTTCGTATCACTATAGTGATGGCCTCATTGAATGAGTTTAAAAGTATTCCTTTCTCATAATTGTTGAAGGGATGCTATAGCAGAAAATCAACATTAGTTCTTTGTTAAACGAATTTCAGTCATGAAATCAGCAGCCACTTAGTTGCATTTATAACATTATATCAACTTTCTAACACTTTCTTTAAATCAGATTTATAAATTCTCCTAAATGAGCCAAAGACATTCCAAAAATGAAGCAATCATTTATGAATTCAATGGACTCTGTATGATGCAATTCTTCCTCCAGTCAACTTGCTACAAAGATAGAACATTGACAATAACATTGTGGCTGGATGTGAGGCACTAAATACACCATATACTACACACCTCTTCTATGTATTATACTTATTGATGTATTTGTTTACACATTTCAGCCTCTGCAGTTTTTTGTTCTTTCTTTTCTGGTTTAGATTTAGGATTCTCCTTCCTGTTGTTTTCTACCTACAAAAACAACAAATTAGCCAGAAACTCCAAAGTTGAACGAAGATTCTTAGCAGGGACTTGCTCATGCACACAGCCTCTGGCTCCCTCACCTTTGGGTAGGGTTGCTTTGATCTATGTTCCATGTCTTGGCACTCACAGATCTTTCTCAAGTTTGGTGATCATCTGACCGCTGCAGTATTTTTTTCCATTAACATATTCACGTAGAGAAATTCAACAAACACATAAATGCTACATGTAATCTTAAGGGCAAGAATGAGAAGAGAGGAAAACAGATTACTATGTGTGCAAATGGTCAAAAATAATGCACTCTCACACCATCATGTCCAATATAAACCAGAGCTTTCGTATAGCCTTGTTCCTCAACTCCTGAATTCCTTTGTGTACAAATAAGTTGCATCTCTTGAATTCTTATCTCAGTTTTCTCTTTTGGAAAAGTCAAAATAGTACCTGAAGCGGTTTTTAGGATACAGATTGTTCAGATAAGAGTCAAGAATCAGATGGCAGTTAAAACCCAGTGATGATGATAAATACTGATCACAACCATGAATATGCTAGAGCATCTCAATCGCTTTGACTCATCATCAGATAATTAAGTTGGGTGCAGGTGACAGACTGTGTGTTGGCTTTTGCAACTTACTGTAGATGTGAGATACCAACAGGGGGTAATGGCATCTATTATCATTTCAAATTGCTGTGTTTAAATGAAAAATACAGGCTAAAGTGTAAAAATAAACTCAAATCAGTCAATTTTTAAGTCTGCACATGTCTTCAAAGAGAGAAAGAAATAGAAGAAAGCTATCTTCTTTTAGACAGTCTGTTAGGGATTGAGGCCCAGAGAGAATGAAGAGATGCCACTCCACATGCCATCACTCCCTGGCAGAACTTGAACTCCTGTCTGTCTGAGACTGAACTAAAAAGCCCCCTGCTGTCCACAGTCTAGTGGCTACGGAGGGCCCAAGCAGCTGGCTGAGATGTGGGCTGGCTCAGGTGGGCTGGTACTGAGATCCATCCTCTAGATCTACTAACCAATCTGGCCTCTCCCCACCCCTGCATACCTGAATCTAACATAATAAACGTGACAGTCTTCTTATGGCTCATATTCTTGGCTTTTATCCTGTACAGTTCAGACCCACATAAATTTGAAACTTGGAAAATTAGGAAAGCAGAAATGTTTCTTAATCTAAGATTCTCCACTTGCCTCTGTTTTATAGTTTCATGGAACTCTTCATTTTTAATTACACATATAATTTTTCTATGATCTCAGGGGCCCATCTAACTCTACCAACCGACCGTAGGCCAATAGCTGAGATTCT